>CAUYRH010105496.1:0-15673 GCA_963574655.1 Perodicticus potto | reverse complement strand
TTTCATTAAAAGTAGTGTTTGACCTTAAAGAAAGATGGAGACTTTACCTCTTTCATGTTTACATGGATGGAGCTGGAACATATTCTTCTTAGCAAAGTATCTCAAGAATGGAAGAAAAAGTATCCAATGTACTCAGCCCTAGCATGAAGCTAATTTAAAGGTTTCATATGAAGGCTATAACCCAACTATAGCACAAGAATATGGGAAGGGAGGGGAGGTGGGAGGTTGGGGTGGAGGGAGGGTAATGGGTGGGGCCACACCTGTAGTGCATCTTAGAAGGGTACATGTGAAACTTACTAAATGCAGAATGCAAATGTCTTCATACAATAACTAAGAAAATGCCATGAAGGGTATGCTAAACTATTTGATGAAAACATTTCAGATTGTATATGAAATGAGCACATTGTACCCCTTGATTGCACTAATGTATGCAGCTATGATTTAATAAAAAAATAAATAAAATTCTTTATAAAAAAAAAAAAGAAAGAAAATCTTGGTATCTTATTTCCAAAAACAGAACTCTGTTACAATAAATAATTACAATAAAAATAGATAACCTGATAAAAATCACAAGACTATATGATATCACTTACCAGGGCATAATTATGACAGCATATTTTAAAACTGTAGAATATCCTTAGGGTAAAAATTTGCATGTTATATATATATAATATAAGAATATAGATCATGAATAACAATGTAATCGAATATGTTGTATTATATTAAAAAAGGGAAGAAAAATAAAGCTGTTACAAGAATTGTAAAGGATTACGTCTCAAGATGTTAAGAGCTTTTAATAGTTAAGAATTCCTAGATGTTTGTTTTTACCTTGACAAATTTAAATTTCTGAGGAAATCACCATAAGCTTTTCTGATAGTTTCATGGTTGTTGCTAAGGCAAGTGTTATGTATAAAGGTAGTATATTCTGTTCTAATTATAACACATGTGAAAAGACATTAAACATATTTAAGTATCAATTAAAATTGTATACACTCACAATTTCTAGGAATCACATTTAAAGATACTTTTAAACAATGATATTTTATGAGACAATTTATTTCTTCATATTTTGATTTGTTGATTCATAAACTCAACGAATATTAGTGCCAACTGTGAACTAGGTGTTATGGGCTATAGGATTTAGAGATAAAACATGACTTATTCTCCTCAAAGTCTTCATAGTTTAATTGGAATAGATTGGGAAGTAATCATTTATATATTTTTTTGAATTATATATGAATTCAGCCTTCAGTCTCCTTTATAAATTCAGAAATATAATTTCTATGGTAAATGAAGTATATTTTAAATAAAATATTTAATCCTGAAAACAATGATCATTTTATAATGATTATTGTTAATAAATTATTAATAAATTTGTTAATAATTTAAAATTGTTAATAAATAATATTTCATGCTTAATTTTACATTTAAGAAACATTAATTTTCAGAGTTTTTCCTTCTTTTCTTTTTTTATGTCAAACAAATATCAATTAGGTATCTTTGAAAAAACCTATGGAACTTCATTTTCATCAGGGGAGTATACTAAGCTCGCTTCCCTGCTTTCATGCTCTTAGTAGACACACATGAGGTAAGCAATATTTGTCTGTCTTAATAGAATTGATTTACTTTTTATATATTCAAATTCATTATTTTGAGAAGCATTCCATACTCCTTCACATGTTTTGATAAAGGCCCACGGCACTAACGGGATCAAAAACCACTGAGAGAGTGTGGAGTTAAAGAAAAATGGGAAGGCTTTAGGAAGGTCAGAATATACGTTTATGAAAAACAGTTCTGGGAGGCAGCAGTAAATGTTAAGACAGATGAGTCAAATATTAGAGGGTCCACAGTACAACCTACCAGAGTTATTTCATACCATTTTCCAACTCGTCATTGCTGTTTTGGTTCATTGATACGTCATATTAAATTTCAAAATAAAACATCAACTTTTGCTGATATTAAATTCGGTCGCTATATTAATATAACAGCCTTCATCATGGAGCTAATTTAAGAAAAACAAATTTTGATATTGATCTTTCACACTGATGAAAATGATTTGTCTATGATTTTTTGTATGAATTTTATGTTTATAAAATAAAAAGATAGAGGCATTTCCTCTTCATAAAAGATAAAGGTATTTCTTTAAATACCTATCTCATTTGCTAGATTAATTGGTAGGTATTTCAATTTCCTTTTCATTATTGCTAGTATGTTGTCATTGATTTTTTTTAATTTCAGATTTAATTTTGTGACTGTTGATGCTTCTATACAAGAATGCTATTTGAATATTGATCTTTCTTTGTTAAAACTTCTGTATTATTATTAGTTTTAAGACTAATCAATAGTTACTATTTTATCATTTTTCTAACTCATACTTACATAATTTTTTTCTTTCACTTCTTTTCCTTCTCTCTCTTTATTACTATGTGTATTTCCAATTCTATCTCTAATTTCTTGTTATTATGAAACTTCCAGAAATTTGATAAATAGAAGCAATAGTGGTAAGTATGTGTGAACTCTCATTAGTAGAGCTGACATAATAGAAAGATGTTGAAGAAAACCCAATTTGCAGGCTATTTCCAGGACCCTTCCTATTATGACCTCAAATGTAACAAATGAAGAAAGAAGCAGAGAAAGAAAGATCAACTGTAAATCTACAAATCAACTTGCCTTTATTCAATATGTGTGATATTTTTAATTTCATTTTTAATAATTTTTTAAAATGTGCTTTTCTTATAAAATTCTAAGATAGCTGTATTCTTACTTTTATCAGTATTGTAATTATTATCTTGTTTCTGAACATTTTGAAAATAAACGTTATTACGGTCTCACAAGAGAGGAAAAACACAAATTGAAAAAGGGAGAGTAGGAGGGTAAAGGGCTCCGTGAGGGCAGAGGAGGACGGGAAAGGGACTCACTAAGCTCCAACCAAACAGGTGCAATGTAGGGGTATATGGTACAGCTTCTGGGTGAAGGAATCAAATACAACTCAGAATTTCCCCAACCAACACATTGCAACCTAATCACATATATTCTTACGTTAACTTGAAATAAAAATAAATAAATAAATAACTTGAAAGTAAATTTATGTAGTTGTGTAACTTTCAGCATAATTCTATACTAGAACGATTCCATAACAAACATGTACTGCTTATTTGCAGTTCATTCCGGTCCACTCCTAGCCTCAGGCAACCACTTTCTGTCTCTTACATTAACTCAAAATAAAAATAAATAAATAAAAATTCAAAAACAAGTCTAAATTAGAGCTTCCCTCAGAAATAAAAGGAAATGTCAATAGTTAAAAATCTTTTTAGTTAAAACTCAGGCTTAAAAGAATAAAGGAGAAACAAAAAATACATTATAATTAATCTCAATGCATTTAGAAAAAGAATTTGATAAAATATGTTCGTTAATTTTGTATCAACTCAGAAAACTAGTGGTAGAAGACTCCCTTCACCAGGTAAATATTCTTAATCAAAAATATATATGGAAAAGTCAATTATAAAATACTGAAATTAAAAATATCACGCAAGTTGAATAGGGGCAGGTTGATGTATAGGATTACTTCGGTTTATCTTTCTGGGTCTACTGCTTTCTTTATTTGCACCCTTCAGGATGTCATAGGAAGAGTCCTTGAAATAACCTATAAGTTGGATTTTCTTCACCATCTTTCTATCATGTTAGCTTTACTAAGCAGAGTTTACAAGAAAAAAACTTTGGCTAGTGTTTCTTCACCTTAGTCCTACATCCTGCCTTTCACCAAAGGAATGTTTAGTAACTTTTCTTACCGGCTTTAAGCCTAGCATTTTCTGGGAAGCTGATTTAGTAGAAGGAAAAGGTAGTATGTACCGTTCTTATACATAGTAAATCCTTAGTATATTAAACTAATAATTATTATTTTTCCATGGTGGTAGATGTTACTTGTCTAATTAAAAATTAGGAATTTCCTTTCCTCCTTGGCACTAAAGTTTTTAATTACCCTTGAACGTATTTTATTTTATAAATTCACCTCATAATTCTTTGATCTCTATGCTCAAGCATAGCACATGTTAGTAGTTTTTAACTTACTATAGGTGATTTTCTAAAAATCAACTGTAAATTCAAGCAGTTCCCAGAAATCATCCTCAGATTCTTTAATTTGCTACCATGAAGCAATGAAATCACTGGAAGTTCTTATACTCAAGCTTGTGGTTTACTTCAGAAAATGGGTATAAATTAAAGTCATCCAAAGGAAGATATTCATATGGCAAAGTCTCAAAAGATTCCGCTTTTCTTAGAACACATTACTCTTCTGACGTCAATGTGGATATATCCATGAAGTATTATCAACAAAGAAATTTCACCTTAGCTCTGGTGTTTTCCTATTGGAGCTCCATTAACGAGACATTACTGACTGATGGCCTACTATGTATCGTTGATCTCAGCCTCAAGATTGGCTGATACGTTGACCCAAAGTTCCTTATCTGAAATCACATGCTTGGCCTTCCTGGCATGACTAAGCCCACACTGGGTGTATAACTATGGCTGTAACTCTTCTTGCCTTAGGATCCAGTGTGGGCAGCCCCTGCCTAAACAAAGACATCATTATCTAGCATCAGTCAGATAACCTCCCAGACACCAAAGGCAATGGCCAGACATTCCTTATGCAAGAGACTGGCAGAAAATCAGCCTGTAAAATAAGATGAAAAACAGAATCAAAGAAAAAGCAACTAAGGCGCCATGATCAACATTAACAATAATGCACTGAGAGGAAGACAGGAGAAGGTAGGAAACTAGCCTTTGGAAGAGCAAAAGAGGGCCTTGATGGCTACAGTAAAAATAACAAAATATTTGACCTTGATTTGTAGAAGGACACGATGGAATCTCCAAATATACTAAGTAAAAAACAGATGAGCACATAAGACTACGTATTAGATGGCTACACTTTAAAAGAAAATTCTAGAAAACTCAAAACTTCTTGAAAGGACAAAATGAGAGTGACAGAAAGTGGTTGCCTGAGGCTAGGGGTGGAATGGACTGAACTGCAAATAAGCAGTATATGTTTGTTATGGAATCATTCTAGTATAGAATTATGCTGAAGGTTACGCAACTACATAAATTAACTCAAGAGCATTGCATTCTACTTTTCTAATGGGCAATTTTTATGGCATGTAAAATCAAATCATGGTGCAATAAAATTGTTAACTACAGTTCTATAAACAAACAGGCAAACTGCTGATTAGTGTTCCATTGTATGAACATACTACATCTTGTTTCTTCATTCACCAGTTGATGAACATTTGGGTTTCTTGCAGGTTTTGGCTATTACAAATAAAGCTGTTATAAACAGTCATGTGCAATTCTTTGTATGAACATATGCTTCCTATTCTCTGGGGTAAATACTTGGGCATGGAATGTATGGATTATGTATATATTTGTTGTTTTAAGAAAATGCCACACTATCTTCCACAGTTACATTGTAAACAGGTGACACTTGCTACGGTTAATTTGTGTTACTCATTGTACACCTATCTGTTCTTTTGAGTGTGTAACAGCATCTCATTGACATTTTGATTCAAATTTCCGTAATCATTAAGAACAAGAAGCATCTTTTAGTGTGCTTATTTGCATTTGTATATCTTCTCTGCTGAAGTGTCATTGAAATCATTTGGAAATTTATTGTTAATTTTGAGTTTGGAGAATTTTGTAAATATATTTTGAATACAAAGTCATTATAAGATAAATGATCGGGAAATATTTTGATCAGTTTGTGGCTTCTATTTTAATTATTTGACCCATACCTTTTGAAGGGAAGTTTATCATTTGGACATTTTAATTCCATTGTGGTCATGACTTGAATATTTCTGCATTTAGTGAGGCTTATTTTATGTCCCAATATGGTTCCATGAGTCCCTGAAAAGAATTCGTGTCCTGCTACTTTGTTTGTTTGTTTGTTTGTTTGTTTAGAGACAGAGTCTTACTCTGCCGCCCTTGAGGCCTGTGGCATCACAGTTTACAGCAACCTCTAGCTCCTGGGGCTTAGGATTCTCTTGCCTCAGCCTGCTGAGTAGCTGGGACTACAGGCACCTGCCACAGCGCCCGGCTATTTTCTGTTGCAGTGTGGCCACGGCTGCGTTTGAACTTGCCACCCTCGGTATATGGGGCCAGTGCCCTACTCACTGAGCCACAGGCGCTGCCCATGTGTCCTGCTACTTTTGGGTGGAATATTTTATAAAGGTGAATCAGGTCAGGTTGTTTGATGGGGTTGTTCCTGTCTTCTATGCCCTTTCTGATTTCCCTCTTATTTATTATATCAATTATTGAGTGAGGGGTATTAAACTTTTTGAACATAATTCTAGATTTTCCTGTGTTTCTTTTCAGTTCAACTAGCTTTTTTATAGTTGTTAGTAGATTAACAAATGTTTAGGATTATTAATATTCTTAATGACTCAGCCTTTTGTTATTATGGTATTTTTCTCTGAAATCTATTTTGTTTAGCATTAAGACAGCCATTCCCGCTTTCTTTTGACAAATAGTATAAAAGTTACCATATTTATGCTATTATATTTAAATGCATTTCTTATAGGAATCTGTTAGGGGTTAAACTGCATTCTCAAAAAATCCTAACCACTGGTACCTAGGAGTTTGACCTTATTTGGAAATAGAGTCTTCGGAAATACAATCAAGTTAAAATGAGATCAGACTGGTTCAGGGTGGGCCCTTATCTTATCACGACTGTCCTTGTAAGAACAAGAAATTTGTGCCTGGAGACACACGTATTCAGGGGAACTCACATGAACACAGAGGCAGAGATCAGAGTGATGCTTTCTCAAACCAAGGAGCAGTAAGGATTTCCAGTGACCATGAAGCTGGACCATGAAGAAACCTGGAAGTATCCATGGCTTCACCAACACCTTGGTCTTAGAATTTAGTTCTGCAAGAGAACAAATTTCTATTAGTTTAAGTTCTCCAGTTTGTGGTACTTTGTTTCCACTGTAGGGAAGCAATACCATAGTATCTGTTGGGTGAAGGACTTCCTCATCAGCAGGTCTGCTATTGACAAATTCTTTCAGATCTATCTGTTTTCATGTATCTTGTACTATTTTTATTTCTCTATTTTCCCCCATTAATTTACCTCTATTTTTGAATGATATTTCACCATGTATAGAATTCTTGGTTGACTTTTGTTTACCTCAGTAGATTAAATAAATTGCTCCACTAACTTCTCCCTTGAAAATGTTCTGATGAAGTATCTGTTGCCATTTTTACCTTTGTTTATCTTGTCATTTTCTCTAGCTGCATTTTGAATTTTCCATTTTCTTATTTGTTTTGAGTAACTACTTACGATGTGCCCCAATGTGGCATTTTTCACGTATACGTTTACTTCAGCGTTCGTTGAGCTTCTTGAGTAAATTAGCTGATTGGTGATAAGAAGGCTAAGAGATTACTTGTCACCGCCTATCACCAGTGTGTTCTCGTGGTGTATGAAGTCTAGTCACCTATTAAGAGACATGAAGTGGAAGATGAAATAAAAAATGGGTATTTGAGTATAAAGTAAATAAGTAAATAGTGTTAATAGGAGTCTCAAAAAGTGAGTGAACCGGTATACTCAGTGATTCTGATGAGACGGTTCACCTCAACCCACTTTACCCTTTGTTCACTATACTTTGTAACACCAAACTTACAGAGCATCATATTTATGCTCCAACTTATTACGCTCTTTTTTCAACTCTGATTTAATGTTACATCCTCAGGGAAGCCCTCTACTTCTAATAAAAACTTTGAATTACCATTATTTCTCATGTTCTGTTCAATATTCATTTATAGGATTACTGATTTTATATATACACTGGCACTTCGGGGAGAAATTGAAATGTCATGCACGGTGATATTGGTGGGCACTTTGGTCAGCTGTGCTCAAGCAGTAGTTTACTGTGCTCAGAAGCGTCTGGATCCCGAAGGTAATCAAAAGGATTCTGAGCACCTCTTGAAATTTCAGAAGTCAAATGTGACTGGTATGTGTCTTTTGTTATTATTATAAATTGAGTATTATAATTTTAATACAGGTTTTTTCTTTCTTAAAATGCGTACACATTTTTTTGACACCCTCTGAACATACTCCACCAGAAGTGTAAACTCCATGAGGTTAAAACTGTCAATTTTCAACCCAAAGTCTGGCGTATTGTCTAATTCCTAGAAGGAATCAAACGTATAGAGAGTTTTCAGGAAAAAGAACGAATTTTCCAATATTCTCTCTCTCAAAAAAAGAGTAAAGTTCAGACTTTCACAACAAAGAATAGAACATGCATGAGGATATGAAAACATAGAATAACACAATATTTTGGAACGTTCAAAGTTGGTCTTTATAGATTTATTTGAGTGAATACAGAAATAACATCTCTAAAAATGGGGAGTAATATTCTAGTTGTGTCTACTAAGAAGTTTGGTTTTGGTCAATATTGGGATTTGAGAGACCAAAATAGAGGTCTCTTTATCAACTGAGATGGCCTCTAAGGTAAAGGAAACAAAAGTTACCCCTGGTTTGAGGGTTCAGGACTCGGCTGACACGACAAATTTCTAAATTCGTATAGCTGCAGGATAAAACTTACTTGGTTAAACTTCTTAACAATGGGGGGTGGCAAATTATTCCAACTCTGATTTACATCCCAGACCACTAAAACCTTACTGGACAGAGGACCAGCTTTACAAATAGTCTTTTCTGATAGCAGCTGTAGAAGTTAAGCTAGATCCAGACAGTTTATAGAGACTGTATTCAAACTCTCTTTGGGTTCAATAATTCACTTTTTGATGCAAAGAGCTAAATTTCACCTCATTTTAATGCTGAGATCCTGCCTCAGAGTGAACAGTTGATGTGTGCTACACCCATTGCACATTTATATAATCACCCATTGTACATACACTTGGCTCCCCAAGGGCAGTGGTCTTTTGCCCCAAACTTGCTGAATATATATGACTGTATTGCATAATATGGATTCCATTAGGTATAAACACCCAAGAGAGAATACGTTTCGTCCACAACCATTTACAGACTGTTATCACCAATA
This sequence comes from Perodicticus potto, assembly GCA_963574655.1. Taxonomy (NCBI): domain Eukaryota; kingdom Metazoa; phylum Chordata; class Mammalia; order Primates; family Lorisidae; genus Perodicticus; species Perodicticus potto. Next base: position 6,629 of record CAUYRH010105496.1, on the reverse strand, counting down.
GAGCTCTCCTTTCTACCTTTTAGCCACCCTGGTGTTTTATTTAGTTTTGTTTTTTGACAACATTATTTTCCAAAATCCTGAGGTGTGGAAAATATAAATATATATATATTTTTGTGCAACAAAGAATTCTGTTATCAAACACTTTTGGGAAACTATAGTTAAATACATTACTTTATTAAAAAGTTTTTTCCATCCTTTTCAGTAAAGGATTCACTACTGTGAATCACCAAATGGAATCAGATGGGATGGGATTAGATGGTATAAAACATGCCCTGTTCTTAAATAACTGCTAATGTCATTGAACACATATTACCTGGTTGGTAAACATTTCTTGTTCTGATATTCTGTAACAATAAAATGGCATGCCAACTATCAGGGCAGCGTTCATTTAAAGTAAAGGACTAATTTTCAGTTTTTAGTTTGTTAATTGTCTTCTTTTCCACTAATTTTTGTTCATGTTAAAATAAATTACTATACTTAAAAACTAACCACCATACCTAAAAATCTTCCAAGACTAAGTTGGAGCTCTTCCGTAAATACTTTTGCTGGAAATGGAATTTCCATGCTGAAGCCAATGACAACAACAAAAAGCATATTTTAAAGTCAGCTAAGCATTTAACCTAAACTAAAATGTGAATAAAATTAATGTACTAAGTCAGTGATTTGATTAAAATAGTTGAAAAGCCAAGGATACCTTTGAATCAGTTATCCTTAGCCAGTCTTATCTGGCGTTCCAAATTTCAGATTTTGAATTCGTATTTAAAAAATAATAATGCAATTCATGGAAAATACAGATAGTTTTCCATTTCAACTTATCTGCTGATAAACAAGTGATGTGGAACAGATCCACTTAAGTTTTACTGAAAACGTTTAAAAGTTGTCTAGGCTCCAGCCAATGATATTTAGGATAAATGTAGCTGTGTTTCTGTTTTATTTAGTTGTGTTTTGTTTTAAACCCACATCCTCTGTGGTTATTCAAGCTAAAATTAACATGCCATGGTTTCTTACTGAGTTAGCATGTTACATAATATCTCAAGTTATATTGCACAGAAATCTTACGACTACTTTTTAGATAAATAAAAGCCTGGAACCAAAAATAAGTAAGACATTGCTGATGATCTTAAGCTAAGAATTTGCAAGTGGTGTAGTTAGGTCCAATTATAGACTCTCCAGAGCCTTGCATATTTGATCTTTTAGGTAGTTAACATTTCTAATCTCCTTATCGCTCACTTCTAAACACATTAGGAGTCCTTTGTCATTACTCAAGTGTGGACTTCTTAAAATAAGTGTGGACTTATTTTGTTGGAATCTAGCATAGTAATCACGTTGAAACATTCAAGGCCATTTGAATAAACCTTCATCCTCATACATCTCTTGGCAAAAATCATTCACTGGAAAGAACAAAAGGAACTTCTCTGGAAGGAATTCCATTTTGCACTTTTAAATGTTAGATCTATCCACCACATTGGGATATATGGGGAGTGAGAGAGGAAAGCATTATGTAAATAAGCACTGAGCTGGGTAAATAAGCCATATTTTAAAAGAAAGATTATATAGTATTGAGAATGCTTATATTTTGTTTCTTAATTCTGCAAGTTTATTTATAAACATATTATATAATATTTTATATATTTTGTCTTTACTTATATATTTATTTATTTTGAGGCTGTGCTGTTTGGTATATGCCAATTTAGAATTGCATGTGAAAAAATTATGTTTATATTACTGGAATTTCCACGGGGTCCTTGGTCTTGGAAATTCAATGAATGAATTCAGGGACAATGAAGCAAAAGGATAGATTTTATTGATAGATAAGAGGAGAAGGAAAATAAAGCCTCAGACAAAGTAGAGGGGGATTCTGAGTGGGTGCGCATTTCCACTATCTAGGGGTTTACATGCAGCTTTTCCTACCCTGCAGGCAGTGGGGTTTGGGGAGATGGAATGCACGTCTAAAACAGGTCAAAACTGTTTGGTGCCAGGAGCTGTGGGCAGAAGTTACTTTGAAAACTGCCCTTGTGTAGAAATAATGGTGTTGTTTAGGGCATTCCACTCCTTCCCAGGAGTGGCAGCTTACATGGAACATTGAATGAGCTGGTTTAGGAAGCTGTTTTGGCCCCCAAAATAGGGTCTGTGTTTGGAAGTGAAGAGAACTTGCATCACTTATTCACCTCTATTGAATGTAAAAGTGACTATGCAAACTTCTTTTGTCAATTAATATAAGCAGTAGTGATGTGTGTTCCTTCTGATTAGAAGTTTTAAGAGCCAAGTATGTGATTTGCCATGTTCTTTTCCAAGTATGTAGGGATTGCCGAAGCAGATTTTGAAGTGGATTCTACCACAACCTTGTTCACTTAAAGACAGTAATGAGCCAATCTCTTTAACTAATTAGACATAAGGCACAAGAGATTTGATTTCACATTTTTCTTTGCTTTTATTTCTATCACTTTTAGATTAGATGAAAATCTAGTGTCTCCTAATCTATTTTTACTAGGTTAATATAGTTATAAACTTTTCCGCTACTTTCTAATAAAATTAGAATTTTTATTCTAATTCTTGACGCATCTTCAGTAAAGATGATAAAGGTGGGACTCAAAGAAAAAGCCAGTCTGATATCTTTTGTATCAACTTAATACTGATTAATGTCATTATGGATATGTTAAAATATATACTATTGTGTTGTGAATTTAAGAAAAATTCTACCTATTTTTGGTTATATATTTCTTCTTTTTTGACTTCTCTAGATTAATTAGCTATACATGCGACTCTATTTCTAAACTATTTATGCATATAATTATCCTATAAATTATTTTATGGTTGGCCTAAATATTAATTAATAACAATGTATCATCACATTGTCAAAGGGTTTTACAATGAAATAAAGGATAATGAAGTAGGATAAATGATTTTATCCTACTTCCGGACAGCACAAAGTCATTAAAACATATCCCCTGCCTTGTCAGCCCTTAGTTTATATTATAAGTTTCTTGTGTAATATAAACACATACACAGAGCCATATACATTATTACTTTGAGTTCATTTTCATTATATCATTTCTTCATTTTTATGTTTTTTCTTTTGCTGCTAAGTTTTCTTGTTTCTTTAGTTCATTGCTGGAAAATTTTTTCTTTTCTTTTTTTTTTTTTTTTTTTTGCTGTATGACTCCTTTTAGACATTCGTTTAGCATAAGTCCTCTCTGATGAGTTTTCAAGTATTTTAAACCTGTGCACAGGTGAGAAAAATGACTTTAATTTGACTTCATTATCAAGAGTGTTATATCCAGTGTTGGCAATGATTTTTCTTCTGCTAACTGAATATGCTCTTTTGGTATATTCTGACTTCCAGTTTGTCTAAGAAGTCAATTGCCAGTCTAAACACTCTTCCTTTAAGGGTAATATGTCTTTTCCTCTGATGGATTTTAAGCATTTCCTTTCTAATTTAATTTCTCTATAATATGTCTGTGTAGATTTTTAAAAAATTTCCCTCCTTGGAGTCATTTGGAAGTCTTCCATGTACAGATTGATTTCTTTTTAGGCCATGTGCTATTATCTGTTTTAAACTCTATTTCATCTGGTCTTGTATATGCTCCATTTTCTCCTTCTATTCTGAGACCCCAATTATACATTTTTTGATCTTATCATTACATCCTGTATGTTGCTCTTGTTGTCTTTCTTTTCTTCCATAATTTTGAAAATGTGTGCCTTATTCCCATAGATGTTCTGCTCATATTTTCTACTTTTCTTATTTTCTTTTTAGTTGTGTCTTTTATGCAATTCCTCTTTTTAGTATTAATATATTTTTGCTACATTTTTTATCTATTGCTTTTGTAGTTTCAGTCACTTGACAATTTCTTTCCTTACCTTTATTATTTTGAATTTTTACAGTTGTTTTACATTCTACATCCAATAATTCCAACATATAATCTGTTTCTGTTTATATTTTATCTATCAACACTCACTTATTGTTTCATAATTCTACGGACTCTCACTGCAATATAGAATGATTAATTGTACATGTAATACAAAGCTTAGGATGGTGATATTGACCTCTAGAGTGAATTTTTGTTACTTCTCTTTCTTTTTTTTTTTAATTTTTTTAATTAAATCATAGTTGTATACATTAATGCACTCATGGGGTACAATATGCTGGTTTCATATACAATCTGAAATAATTTCATCAAATTGGTTAGCATAGCCTTCATGGCATTTTCTTAGTTATTGTATTAAGACCTTTATAGTCTGCATTTAGTAAGTTTCACCTGTACCCTTCTAAGATGCACCATAGGTGTGGTCCCACCAATTCCCCGCCCTTGCCCCTTTTCCCATATTCTTGTGCTATAATTGGTTTATAGCCTTCTTTTGAATAAATCAAGTGCAGTCAGTGGAATGCATTCTTGATCTAAATTCAGTTTTTCTACGCTACCAAGATTAGAGGAATCCAAATCTCAAGTTCATTCAAAATCTGTTTTATCTCCTTTTGCCTCTTACGATTTGGCTTTTTCCCTCGAGGATTCTGATTTTAATGAAAATGAAAATTGTCTAATCTATACTTTCCTCATTAGGTGATGCCTTCAGGGTCAACTTAGGTTTAAAGTTTTTGATTTGTTTTATTTTGTTTATCAGCAGATGTCTTCCAGGCAAAAGGAATTCTGAATGTTAGTGATATTTTTCTAAGTCTTAGTGTGTTATACTAAATTTCTTTGAATGATGCCTCAGTATCTTTTCTCGTATTTTTGAGACAAGGTGATTGTAAACATTTTGTTTTGATACTTCTTAGCATGACAGTTGTTTTAGACTACTTAATCAATACTTACCATTAGCAAATGTCTTTATGACTTATTATTCATTAGAGTTTAATACCTCTCTCACTCTAGTGAAGGTTTTCTTAGCTGTATTGAATATTCTGAAGAAGATTTTGAAGGAGATGTTTATTTATCACTTTGAGATATTTATAATGCAAGAGTGATGTAAATTTTGAGAAGCTTTCAGGAGTACATTAAGAAGTAAAGATCATATCTTCAGGATCTTTGTGATTTTTCTCTTGGGGAGTGAGCTTGACTTTACCTTTGGTGCCTCAGAGAACAATGGCGATACATGTTAAGAAAAAAGGTAGTTTTATGTCTTCAGAAACTCTGGAATTTTCTTCCTACTGTGTTTTCAGGAATCACTATTAATTTCCCTCTCTCTTCCATGCCACAACCTAGACTCTTAAAATGTCTAGAGAAGAAACAAAGAAACATGTTTCCTCTCACATAAATATTTGAAAAATATATTGTAAATCAAATAAATATCAAAGTTAGAACCTTGAATTATTAAATTCTATTGTTTTGAAATACTTTTAACAGTTGAAACCTATTGATTTGGAATTGTGAGTACATTGTAGATTATGAGTATACAGAAGAGAAATTAAGGTAAATATTGAACGATATGAAATAAATTAGCCTCTGATCTCTCAAAGACAGGTTCATTTTTACAAAGGCTTGCTTGAATATATTATATTATAAATATATCTATAATTTCTTCAACAGTTTTGATTCCATAAGGAAGAAGGTATGGTGGTGATATAAAAATAAAAATATTAAGTTTAATATTTCAATGTAGCTAAATTCTAAACTTATGATTGGTTATAAATATTTAAGTGAACAAAGAAGGATCATTTAAGGGGCAAGTTTGCATTATTTGTATTTACAGTAAACTTTCAGATTCTGATTATAATTTTTTAAATTTATGAATGATTTGGGACTTTTGTAGAGATGTAATGTACAACCATTAATCATCCACACAACCTCAGATCCTTTTATCCAAATTTGGAAGATCTTTTATGATTAACATGAAGAGCAGAGAGTTAAAATTCAAGCAATCTATATTTTAACATTGTAACGTAAACTTGATGACTAAAAACGAAGACAAAACTTGAACTTTTCCAATTCTCCTCTATAAGAAAAAACTATGATTTTATGATTACAATTAGGAAAAGATAATTAACACATACAGAAATATAAAAATTAAGAAAAGATACTATTCTATAAATGATACAACTGGAATTGCACAGTATCCAACAGGCACAAATATATATGACAGCTGTGGTAATGGAAAACTTGCCTTTCAAATTCTTATGAAAATTTAACCATTCCCACTGAAGTAGAATTCTTCATAGTAATCACCTTGATACACTTAGCACTTAATTTAATATGTAGAAGATAGTCTCATAAAACAAATTTCCCAGTAGATACTGCTTTCAGAAACAATAAGAAGCATTGAAAAGTACAAACATCTCACTGTATTTTTGGTAACACATGGCTTCCTCATGGGATACTGTCTTTTTTTTTTTTTTTATTGTTGGGGATTCATTGAGGTTACAAGAAACCATGTTACACTGGTTGCATTTGTTGGGTAAAGTCCCTCTTACAATAGTGTTTTGCCCCCAAAAGGTGTGGCACACACCAAGGCCCCAAGACCCCACCCCCCTCGCTCCTTCCCTCTCTCTGTTCTTCCTTTCCCCACCCCTCCCTCATTCTTTCTCTCTCTGCTCTCCCCTTCCCTCACCCCCACCGTGTCAATAATTGTCATTAATTGTCCTCATATTAAACTTGAGTACATGGGATTCATGCTTCTCCATTCTTGAGATGCTT
>CAUYRH010105495.1:0-12297 GCA_963574655.1 Perodicticus potto | reverse complement strand
TAAAGCTATCTACACAATTGAGGAGAGCTATATAAAAATAATTTCAGTAACAGCTACAATAAGATTAATCTCAATAATTCTTTTCAACTATAATAAATTACTCTTCCATCTGTTAAATATTTTCTTTTGCTTTCTCCCTCTTTTTTAAACAGTTGCCTGACTAAGTGTTCATAATTTTAGGCGCTGTGAAACTCATCAAATCCAGACATAGTCATTAGCCCTGAACAGTTCAGGTTATGAAAGAATTTTTTTTTTTTTTTTTTTTTTTTTTTTTTTTTTGTGTTTTTGGAACAGTTAATGTAGAGAGTTCCCAGGTACCAGTCCCCTTACCAGTTTCCTCTGTTATTAACATCTTGCATCAGTGTGGTATATTTGTTACAGTTAGTGAACCAATATTGGTACATTATTATTACCTGCAGTCCATAGTTTACATAAGGATCATTCTTTTGTGTTATTTAATTCTACTGTTTTTGACAAATGCATAATATCATAGATCCACCATTACAGTATCCGTAATAGTTTCACCACCCTAAGAATTCCATGTTTTACTTACTTATCTCTCTCCCACCTTCCCTATAACAACCACTGACCTTTTTACTGTCGCTGTATATCTATATTTCTATATGTCGCATTAAGTACATTTTAACGTATTATAACAAGCCTTAAGAGGTAGGTATGATTTTACCAATGGAGAACTGAGGTCCAGACAGGTTAAGTGACTGGCTGAAGGTCACACAGCTCGCAAGTGGCAGACTGGGATAGGCAGGCTGACCTCAGAGTCTGTGCTGTTGGCTACTACATTGTGCTGCTAGGTGAGGGCTTCAAACTCTAAGGACTTGTTGGGTGTCTGTATAGGTTAGGTGAGCCTTGAGATGTGAGTAGGATTTACATGGGAGAAAGAATTTACTCGGTAGGAGAATCTGTGGGTGGGTGTATGCTGCTTATCAGACAAACCAGAAAGGTGATTTAGGGCTGAATAGTGAGAGCATTCAGATTCCAGAAGTGGGAGGCCAACCATCTCTAGAGGCAGCCTATTTCCATTTTCAGGTGACCAGAGTCATTGAAAAGGTTTTTCCAGTATTGTAACCCAATCTATTTGCCGTGTAGTTGGTTTTTTTTTTTTTAGAGACAGAGTCTGACTTTACCGTCCTCGATAGAGAGCTGTGGCTTCACAGCTCACAGCAACCTCCAACTCCTGGGCTTAGGCGATTTCCCTTGCCTCAGCCTCCCGAGTAGCTGGGACTACAGGTGCCCACCACAACGTCCGGCTATTTTTTTGTTGCGGTTTGGCTGGGGCAGGGTTTGAACCCGCCACCTTCAGTATATGGGGCCAGTGCCCTACCCACTGAGCCACAGGTGCCGCCCAACCATATAGTTTTGTTTTGTGTGAACAAGTGTCATTCTTTTTCCATGGAATTCATTTTAATGTCTTTAAATATGGGTCCCATTTCTACATTATTATTTTATAGTGTCATCTCCTATAACTTAGCCAGAAGCTTTTATTTCCTCCCAGACTCATCTTAGAGGCTGTTTTTTTCCCCCCTTAAAGGAGTAAAAGGCAAAGCCTCTTTAAGATAAGACTGAAGGAAGCAGAAACTAGTTAGCCAAATTATAGGAAGCATAGAGTGATAAGGTGATTTTTCAAGGGTGAGTCTATAGCCCTACTTGTAGTAAAGTACAAAGAGTTCGTGTTTGGCACCCAGTAGTAGGGTGCCAAATGCTCTGTCTGCATGAGTCACTTCATCTAATCCTCACAGGGGCCTTGGAGAAGGTCTTTGGTTATTGTCTGTTTTCTGTTACTTATAACAAGGTATCTGAAAATGGATAATTGATAAAGAAAAGTATTTTATTTCTTACAGTTTGTGGAGGCTTCGAAGTTCAAAGTTGAGGGGCCATATCTAGTGGTAGTGGGAAGTCTCTAGATCTCAAGGCAGTGCAGGACACACACGGCAAGGGGGACTGACCCTGCTAGCTCAGGTCTCTTTCTCCTTTTTTTTAAAATAAGAGACAGGCTTTCACTGTGTTGCCCAGACTAGCCTCAGTCTCTCAAACTTCTGGGCTAACATTATTCTCTCGCCTCAATCTCCAGAGTACCCGGGACCACGGGTATACAACACCATGCGAGCCTCTCTTCCTCTCATAAAGCCACCTGTCCCACTCCCACAATCACCTGTCAGTCCATTAATCAACAATTGAATCAATCCATTCATGAGGGCTCGGCCCCCTTAAGGTACCTTCTCTCAATACTGGCACATTGGAGATAAAATTTCTTTTTTTTTTTTTTGCAGTTTGGCTGGGGCCGGGTTTGAACCCACCACCTCCGGTATATGGGCCCGGCGCCCTACTCCTTGAACTACAGGTGCCACCCTGGAGATAAAATTTCAACTTGAGTTTTGGGACAAATATTTAAACCCTAGCAGTTACCAATCCATTTTTACATGAGGAAGCTAAGGCTCTAAGAAGTTAAATCACTTGCATGACATCAATAACTAATGAGTGGCAGATGTTGGTTTGGATCTAGGTGGGGCTAAGTCTAGGGCCCACCCTGGAATGAGCCTGTGCAGTTTGCAGCACACTGCCCAGGGCCTTCACCAGCTGTCTGCTGGTGAGAGGAAGTCTTGGCTTATCCTTAGCATACAGCTTCATCCCTGAGGGGAAAAACAGAACCTTTCACCTTTGTAGAAGTATTAGAGGATAGAGGGGAAGATGAGAGCCTGGAAGGAAAGCTGGCTCTGGGGTTCCCACTGAAAAGACCATCAGCTTGAGAAAAGCAATCTTAGGAGAAGCCTTTGGACACACAGAACTCACTGAATTAGGCAGCTGGGAGACAGCCAAGTAGTAGGGTACAAAGCTAGCTACATTGCCAGTACTGAATGTCAAACAGTGCAGTGACCTCGTGTCAGAGCGCAAACAAAACATCACTCTGTACAAAAATTCCTGAGCACTGAGGGTTTTTGTTCTCTTGGATGACCATTAAAGCTGGGGAGACTTCAGGTCCTTGGGAATCTACCATATTACTTACAACGGCCATAAATGTGATTTCTCTGTCTCTCTTTTTTCCAGCAGCAAGCATCTAAAGTTGAGAAGGTGTTTTTTACCACTGCAGTACCAGTAGCCAGTAGCACAGGTATGTAATTCCATGTTAGCCTTAAGAGAGAGTCAACTCTCTGGGCTCCTTGAGGTATAGTTAATTATTGCTTTGCCTCAGTTTTTATAACTTTAGAAATTAAACAGCCTCAATTAAATTAATCACTTTGTATTTATTAGAGTATTTCATTTTCTCACAACTACTAGAAGTTAGTATACTTCTGGCATAAATACCATGTTTAACATTCCTTAACTATTAATAGTACATTATCTTTCAGATACAACTTCTTTTTTTTTTTCCTGAGACAGAGACTCATTCTGTTGCCCTTAGTAGAGTACCATGGCATCATAGCTCACAGCAACCTCAAACTCTTGGACTCAAGCGATTCTCTTGCCTCAGCCTCCCAAGTAGCTGGGACTACAGGTGCCCGCCACAATACCCAGGCGGGTGGACTGCCTGAGCTCACAGGTTCAAGACCAGCCTGAGCAAGAGCAATCCACCTGCCTCAGCCTCCCTGAGTGCTAGGATTACAGGTGTAAGCCACCGCACCTGGCCTCAGATACAACTTTTAAATGTAGCCAGAAAAAGGTCTGAGTCACAGTTAACGCTAAAAAGGGCGGTTGTTAATTCACTGAACTCTTTTCTTTTTTTTTTTTTAAATACATGTATTTTATTGTTCTTCATTACATTATTTCCTGAACTCTTTTCTAATTACAGTAATGAAGAAATAGCATCTGGGTCAGAGACCCCTATAGAGCTAAAATTCCTTTTATTCAGACTCTTTGTTTTATAGATTAAGAAATAGCCCCCCCAAAATTAAATGACTACCCCAAAGTCCCAGGTGAACTTGCGGTGAAGCCAAAGTACTAGTTCCCAGGTCTCCCAGTTTCTACTCTTCTTCCTGCCACTGGTCTTTAGCTCTGTTAAGACATGCAAGGCCGGCTGAATTCAGCACACACACATACGAGAGAGAATATGAATAAGAATATGAAAGAATGGCTGGACGTGGTGGCTCACACCTCTAATCCTAGCACTCTGAGTGGGTTGCCTGAGCTCATGAGTTTGAGACTAGCCTGAGTCAGAGTGTAACCTCATCTCTAAAAAGAGCTGGGCATTTGTGATGGGCGCCTGTAGTCCAAGTTACTCGGGAGGCTGAGGCAAGAGAATCACTTAAGCCCGAGAGTTTAAAGTTGCTGTGAGCTGTGACACCATGGCACTCTACCAAGGGTGACAAAGTAAGACTCTATCTCAAGAAAAAGAACATGAAAGAATGTGCCTGCTTGCAAGGCCTGCTGTGTAAAAGGATATTGATACCTACTATGTGTCAGATGCTGGGCTACAAAGATAAGTGAGATGTCCTACAGGAGTGCAGGGTCTCTTCCTGTACAGCATGGAGAGGGGCTTGCAGGAAGATGGCAGCACTGTGCACGTGTGCCAGGACAACTTCAGCCCTCTACATAGGCCTGCAGAGGGAGGGAGGGAGCTGGGTCTTGAAAGATGAGTGTAAGTTCTCCAGAAGATGGAGCAATGTCTGGGGATTTTAGGGACAGGAGGAGCCCATGGGCCCACAAATGTAAACAACATGTCAGGAAAAGGTAAGCGTCCAATGAGACTGGCATGGAGGATATAGCAGAGAATGGCTGGAAATGAAGCTGCAGATACAGGGTCATCTCGATTCCATGTGTGACTAAAGAAGGGGGGCTTTGTCATGGAGGGCTCAGGGCTGGGGAGCATCAGAGGCTTTTTACCTGACAGGGAATGTGGGCCCTTTAAAAGCTGAGTAAAGCCTGGAGCATGGCATCCATCTTCCCATTGTTCCTCCTTGCTGGCACTCAGCTCTCACCCTGTCTGGGTATTCTTGTCCCTCACGCCCTGCCCCATGGCTATTGAAGAGCAGTCTCTCTCACCTCTCTTGCAGGGAGCTCTGTACAGCAGATTGGCCTCAGTGTTCCTGTGATCATCATTAAACAAGAGGAGGCATGTCAGTGTCAGTGTGCATGCCGGGACTCTGCCAAGGAGCGGGCATCTGGCAGAAGAAAGGGCTGTTCCTCTCCACCCCCTCCAGAGCCGAGGCCCCAGGCTCCTGATGGGCCCAGCCTGCAAGTACCACCGCAGACTTTTTCCTCACCTCCTGTCACCCTGTCATCATCCTCCACAGTGTCCTCCTGTGAGCAGAGCAGACAAGCAGAGACTCCTTCAGACCCTCAGACAGAAACGTTAAGTGCCATGGATATGTCAGAGTTTCTGTCCCTCCAGAGCCTGGACACCCCATCCAATCTGATTCCCATTGAAGCGCTGCTGCAGGGGGAGGAGGAGATGGGCCTGGCCAGCAGCTTCTCCAAGTGAAGGGCCCAGGTGTGCTTCCCTCCAGGGTAGGAGGAGAGCAGGAGGCAGCGGATGCTATGCCTGCCACCATCATGGGTCAGAAATTTGAAGGATGAAGAAATCTACTGTTTGAAATCCTCACTTTTCAGATGTATTTTCTTTATTCACATCCCAGGAGCATCCATTTTAAGGAACTAATCTTTGGAAAAAAAAAAACAAAACAAAAAACAACAAAAAAAAAGCTAAGTTATAAATGAACTGTTTGGCTGCACTGTATGTCACTTTTGCTTGTCATGTGAACTTGGAAATTAAGGTTACTCGTATGCATAAACATTCTAAATGAAAGGGTGTGGTTTCCATCAATCTGGTACTGCCCATCACTTGCACTGGGGTCTTTGTGGATCGGGCAGGAGAGTTCAGTGTTGGGTGTTGCTCTTCCCTGTGTGTCTTTTGAATCTGAGACTGACTTTTGCTTAGAAGGCCAGACCCTTGTCCATCAAAGAGGGCAGTGGCAAAGGCCAGGGAGACAGCTGTGATTTGGACAGGGTTCTGGTGAGATGGCCTTGTTGTTTGTGCTTGGTGTCAGTGGAGCTCAGGGGGATAATGCAGGGGTCATCCTGCAGCCCTTTTTAGCACAAATGGGCAGCTTAAGGCCTGGCCTACAGGCTGCTGGCATGATCTGGTTCTCCAGAGGCCCTAGGCAGGTTGTTGACTGCTGTCTGTTGATGACGTGTGTATGGAGCAGGCTCTAGCAACACAGTCACAGTCTTTACCTTCCTGGTTCTTTCTGTCTCTCAGTTGCCAGGGCTTGCAGATGACAGTGAATTTTCCTTGGGGAGCATCCCTATTTTTGTCCTAGGGTGATCATGTGGCTTATGGACAGTTGCTGGTCAGTGGTCTGCCTTCCTTTTAATGGTATTTTCTTCCTCAGAGAAGACAGGCTGCATTTTGCTTATCAGGAGAAGGTGCAGATTTAAGGGAGTTGGTACAAGGTGGCATGTAATTGGCAGGCCAGGTGTCCTGGTCCAGGTTCTAGCCAGGCTGTTGCTTGCCCCCTCCTATCTCTGCCTCACCCCTCTGGATTTTGCATACAGCCTACTACAGTGCAAACAAGGATGTGATTTGCTCAGCTTAGTCATGTAATTTCTAAACAAAAAGACAAAAAAAACACAAAACGATGATCTTCTACTCAGGGTAAAACAAAATAAAAAATTCCCCTTCCACCAAAAAGCCTGAAATGTTGCAATAAGTTATCTCATTTGGAATGTTTCATTAAGTTGTGTTATAGGAAAAAAAAAAATTTGTGTGTGTGTGCAAATAGAATTATATCCATCTGTCTGCCTTTGGCTCCAAGTCATTGCCTCTTAAAATAAAACATAATTTACAATCCACCCTAGAATGGAAGGTTTTCTCTCAACTGGTTATATTAATGTAGTCACGAGTGCTCACCAGACTCACCAAGCTCAGAAGCCAGGCCGGGCCCAGGGTGTGCAATAGGCCTGTGCCTCCAAAGAGCCTTTGCCTTGCCTTGTGTGAGTAGTGTGTTCCATAAACAAGGCTGATTTTCCGAGTCAACAGCGTCAGGCAGAAGGCAGCCATAACTTAGCCTTGTGTTTCCACTCCCTAATGTAAGGAAATCTGCATTGGTCACTCTCCTGTTCTCTGAGCCATTCATTGCTCAGGGCCAGCCAGCACAGTATCCAGAGCAGATAATTTTCCTTGGAGCCAGATGCCCTGCCTTTAGCCAAGGTGTTCAGGAGCAGACTTGGACCAGAGGGCAGTGGTGATGAATGTTGTTACTGCTGTGAGGTGAAGTGGGCTTAACTACAAAGCAGCTGACTTCTCACTCCAGGAGTCTAGCCAGGAGAATTGATTTATATTTGACCTCCTGTACTCCCCTCCCCAAAAGGCTGGGGGGTTTTAGGGACCATGGACCTCAGCAGACATAGCAAAGGTAGGGGGAATCTTCTGTTAGCACAGTGGGTTAGTCCTCCTAGAAAACCAGCTGCTGAGGGTGAGTTGTTCTCTGGGCCTTACAACCACAAGCAGCTTTGAGGTAGAGCCCTTGCTGTTTGTAACTCTTGAGAGAGTAGCGGATGGGAACCCCAAAGTTAGCCTGTATCAGAGGGCAGTAATGACCATTGCACTTGTCTATCCTATGTTTACGTGGGATTCAGGCTTCCTGGGAGTTAAGGTGAGAAGTAGGAGCCCAGGGAAAAACATTTGAAGTGTTCATGGTTTAAATATTGTTTAGCCTAACTGGTTAGCCAGGGCTGTGGTTATGCTGGGCAGGCCACTACCTGGGTCAGTGGCCTTTCCACTCTCCAAAGTTTGGGGGTGATGAAGAAGCATCTTAAACAGTGTTTGGGTTGACAATTTTTTTTTCCAGTTGAAGAAGTTTAAGTATCTGCCTTTTGAGAGTGACTTTAGATGTATAAGAGAGACTATCAGATCCAATCAGCTTTTGAGAAATCAGGAATCTGCTTAAAATGCCAGTGAGTGGTTGTGAAGAGATTTACTCCCCAGGGTAGGCAGTCTTTCCCTCCTCTCCCGGTGCTCTCCCTGTCTTCCCTACCATCCTTTCATAAGCTTGGCCTCTAGTGCCAAGGACCTTGGGGTCCCTGGCCAAACTGGAGCCAGAAAGAACCTTCATGGAGAGTGTGGTTTTCCAAATCTGGGAGTGAATGTAGGATGAGTTTAGGGAGGGTCTGCAGAAGTCTAGCAGTAAAATCAAGCCTTTTTTCTTTCCATGGCAAACTTAACCATTTTCACCCTGTAGATTTAAACCTTAGGCTCCCACTTGTCCCCAGTTAGACTGCCCCTTTCAAGGGTACTCTGCACCAGGGGTGGGAGTTCATGGGCTTAGGAGGTGGTAAGTAAACCTTGGCTGGCACCACTAAACTGCCTTAGTGAACTCGGCCTTTCCTGGGCAGATAGGTAGGGGGGCTTTAGGGAAAGTGGCCCAGTCTTTCCTGGCAGGGTCTGGCCAGTCTTGTGGGGGCACCACTAATTTGGTGATACAAGTGGTGTCATTTATTAAATTCCACCTTCTTATAGAAGGAGATCATGGTACAAAGCCCAGGAAGGGCCTTAAGACGTGATGACTTCTCCGGGTAGAAGGCAAGGGGGCTTCTCTTCACCACCTCTGGGAAAGACAGTAGATTGGAAAGTTTTATTTTCAGGGTCAAGGCTGTGGACCGATGGGGATAATGGAAGATGGGTGGGTTTTCCTGAGAGACTGTGTACAATACTGAATGTGTCCAGAAGGACAAGTTTGCAGAACCTCATATTGGTATATTAAAGAAATAATAAAATAAAAAAGCACTTTAGATTATGTTATCTCTAACCCAATTGCTGCAGTTTCTTTTGTGTGTATATATACATATATATACTTTCCACAAAGTTTTATTTTTTGCTCAGAATAAAAAGTTAAATTGAGGTGTGAAAAGAAAAGCACTTACCTTGGTGCAATATGTGTAGCTTGACAGTCGTTGTCCCATGTGGCCCTGGCCTGGCTGCGTTTTTCCACTTGAACAACCCGCGCTGTGAGGTTGTTCATAGGGAAACACTATTATGCATTCTCCGCACCTGCTCAATCTATGCAAGCCTTCGCTGTGTGCCCTGGGGCACCCTCAGGCTCTCTGAAGAACTGCTGTGGGTCCTGTTTGCTTCTGCTGACTGTTGAGGCCCATTTTCATCACTTCTTGATCCCTTGCCATCTTTCCCCTCTTCACCATTAACAAAGTAATGCCTGAAAGGAACAGGTTGTTCCTAGGTAGAAACCTGGCACCTTCTAGACTTTTGTATCTGTAATCATGTCCATTGTCCTTAATCTTAAAGATTTCTCCAGAGTCTGAAACCATTGATTTGTGGAACTGCAACAATATTGCTCAAGAGTTTACAGTTTTCTTACACCACCAATCAGAAATATGTTTGGGGAGGTAGCATGGTGGTAGTAGGGGCAAAATGAGCCATTTCCATACTGCTCCCTGTACTACCTATGTCGGTTGGTTCCTTAGGCCAAAAGGCCTCCAGCCTTAAGTCCCATAAACAAAGCTCTTAATAATCTGTTTTATCAACTTTCATCCTTCTCCTCCACCTCCACCCATTTTATCTTCAATCCTCAGGCTATAGAATAGAGAAGTTTTAAGATATCCTTAGCCAAAGCAGATTTCCACAGATCCAATTCGCAAATGTTCTGCTGTGATCAATTGTTCACTCGTTAATATTGGGGAGGTGATAGGTGCAACAAAACTGAATTATGCATATTTCTGATTGGTCAGTCATTTTATCTTGTTTCCTCTTGCATACTTTGGGAAGAGAGAAAGGGTCCTGTATTTCTTCTCATTCCCAAGGGAAAGCTGACAACCACAGTATGGGCGCTTCTCACTCTCCTGTTCAAGAGAGAGCTTCTCAGTCTGCACTGAAAAAATGCAAATTAAACTGGATCTTTATGTCAATGTGTACATAGTACAAGCTTTTTTACTGGAAGTGAGGTTTAAAACCACACACTGCCCTTTTGGTGGTGTGCCTGCTGGGCCAAAAATTGGGTGATAATGTAGTGTCACTTTCTCAGCTCAATGCAGTTTCTACTTTTTCTTATGGGAAAATTTTTCATAAAACCTTTTTGCACCAAAACCCAGGGATGTTTTTTGTAATATCCTTGTTATCGTTGTAGTGATGCCAAGTCAGAGGCTTCTCTTGTCCTTTTCCTCCTGTGTTCTCAGGCCTCCTAAAGGCTGTTCAAATTGACAGTCTACATCCTTTCTTGTGTTTTGGAGAATGTGAGGGTTGGGGGGGGTCAGAGTTCAAGGTGGCTGTTCCCTTTTCCTGTGAACTCCTCCTAGCTCCTATTTGGGGAACATGGCTAGAAACAGGTTTTTGCTAAGTCTCTGGCTCAGATCTTCTGTCCAGGAAAGGCAAGAGTCCCTGAGAGCCTTCTTTTTTGACACACACTAATCATTGGCCAGGATGTTGGTGACAATGTTTTAAATCCCAAATAGTTTTATTTGGATTATGTTAAAAGTCTATCAAGTTTATTTAAGTGTGAAACATGGGAACAACGGACTTCCACTGAGCGATATGAAAACGTTACAGGTTCAGTACTTCCAAAGGAAGAAACCTCCAAACCCAAAAAAAGAATAAATATGAATTTGTATTTTTGAAGAATGTGAAATAATGGTGTTTGCTTAATTGCTCATTTTGTATAAACTTAATATTGTACTTTAAAATATCTGCTAAGAAGTGAAAATTTAACTTTTTGGAATTGAAAAAGCAATATTAAATACTAATGAAATCCTAATTAAATGTTTATTTAAATCTGGTAGTATCTGTGGCATTTCTTCCCAGCCCTGCCCATGGTTGGTATTTTTCCACCACTCCCCCCTGCTCAGCCATCAAGAGTCTATCTTAAGAGAGGGGACAGAAAGGAAAGGTCGGTCACCAAGAGAGTCTGCAGGTTTCCTTTTAATTAAGGCTCTGCCGAAAGTGTTTCGTGGAGCCAAGAGCCCCCAAAGCATGAAATGATCATGTAACACCACCTAGATTTCCCGATAGCAGCCCAGACCACTCTGGCTTAGCGCTGCTAGTCTACCCAAATCTGGGTAATCAGACTGGGTATTCGTTGGCTACATTTCAAAGCAGAGCACTGCTTTCAGCTAGGGTGAAGTGGGAGTGAACCCAGCTGCTAGCAGAGCTGCCACCCCAGGCTGAGAGCCAAGTACCAGCCACTGCCAGTGAAGACTGGCCCCTTTATTGAAGGGAGTTGTTCAGAGTCCAGCCACTAGCCCTGGCGAGGGAGAGAAGTCAGGGCATCTGGCTCGGAGATGGTCAGGGTTCCGCAGCTCCATCGCCAGCATCCTTTGGAAAGCCACCTCTGGCGGAGACAGCTGGCTGGGAGGCCGCTCCGGGTTTGGCTGAGACGTTCTAGTTAGAACAGGAAAGAAAAAAAAAATTAGGCTGGGAGGAAAGGCCTTGGATTAGGCCCACAAGGATATATGGCCACTTGGCTTTTGGATAGTATTAACTTTTCTAAAACCTCCTGCCAGATCAAAGAAGGTTTGGGGTAAAGCGGTGGGGACACGCTCCCTCCCTCCAAGGGAAACTAGGGCTTGCTCATTCTAGCCAATGGGCAGACCCCACCCCCCAGGCCCAGCCCGGGGTGGGCACTGACCCCGCCGCCAGCCGGCTCCGGGCGCCGGCGGCCCAGCTGCCTCAGCATCTCCTCGCAGGCGGCGATGGTGTCCAGAAGCTGCCGCTGCCGCTGCTCCACCGCGTCCAGCAGCTGCTGGGCGCGCTCATCCCGGGGCGGCTGCGGGGGTGGCCTCCCGCCGAGCCCCAGCCCCGCCTTCCCGCGGTCCACGCCGGCAGCCTCCCTGCCCGGGAGAAGGCGAGAGACAGACGGTCAGGGCCGGCGCTTGCGCGGGGTCCGAGCCCCTTTCCCCCCGCCCCACGGGCCCCCTCTCACCCCCGTGACCAGTCTGAGCCCGGGCCCCATTCCATCTCCGCCTACGCGGCCCGACCACCACCCCCTTTCGGCCTCCCCCCCCTTCCCCAGCGCTGCGCTAGGGCTCTGCAAAGCAGCGCCCCGCCCCGTCCCCACCGGTCTCCTTCAATCCTCCTGGGGGTCGTGGTCCCTTTAAGCTGCCCAGCGCGGAGGTGGGGCCGAGCCTCCACAACCGGAAGCTGTCTTGGAACGTCACTTCCTCCCGGAAGTGGGCCTCGGCAGATGTCTCCTGCGCGTTGGTGCGGTGGGATGCGGGCCGCGGTGGCTGCCAGCGTGGGGTTGAGCGAGGAGCCGGTGGGCTCCCGGAGCGGCCGCCTCCTCCGCCCGCCAAGCCCGGCTCCGGCGATGCCAGGGGCCCGGCTGTTGCGGCTCCCAGGGA
>CAUYRH010105494.1:0-16420 GCA_963574655.1 Perodicticus potto | reverse complement strand
GCGCCACTCTTCCCGGCATTTAAAATATTGTTTGGTGGGTTTAAAATTTTTTTCTAAACTTTTTTTTTTTTTTTTGTTAAAAAATTTTGCCCCCCCCCCCCCCCCCCCCCCGCTTAGCCTCAAAGCAGTATTACAGTAGACTTGTGCTTTAGATATGCTTATTAGGACTCTAATGGATTATGTCTATTCTTCTCACTCCTGGAAGGCATTCCTCCTATTTACATCAAATTAGCTGCCATCTCAAATCCTGTGAGAGCTTGCCTACTTCCAGTTCTAGTTAGGGCTTCTTATTTGAGCCAGTGAAAATAGATTGTCTCTTCAACATTTTTATTTTTAATTTTGGTGACTGAACTTAGTTTTTCTTTTTGTTTCAAAGATAATGTGGATGTATTCAGATTCTCTCCAATATGCATCTTGATAAATATTTTTGCAATTGAAGTGTAGCATAAAGAGAAGTAGAGTTTTTGTGGGTTCATATGGTGAAAACAGCCTGTGTAAATCAGCACCCAGGTCAAGAAACGAACATTACTGGTATAGAAGTAGTACAGAAGTATCAGTACTCATAACACCTAGCCATGGCCTTCATCCTCAAAGATAACCACTGTCCTTACACCCCAGGTTGATTTCTTCCTTTAGAACTTCATAGTAATGGAACCATACAGTATAAGTGTGTTATTTTTTTTTTTTTTGAGGGAGAGCCTCAAGCTGTCACCCTGGATAGAGTGCTGTGGCATCACAGCTCCCAGCAACCTCCAATTCCTGGGCTCAAGCGAGTCTCCTGCCTCCGCCTCCCAAGTAGCTGGGACTGCAGTCATCTGCCACAACGCCCGGCCATTTTTTGGTTGCAGCCATCATTGTTGTTTGGTGGGCCGGGGCTGGATTTGAACCCACCAGCTCATGTGTACGTGGCTGGTGCCTTAGCCTGTTGAGCCACAGGCACCGAGCCGAAGTGTGTTATTTTTAAAGTTCAAGAAAACATTGTACTTGGGGTGGCGCCTGTGGCTCAGTGGGTAGGGCACCAGCCCATATACCAAGGGGGGTGGGTTCAAACCCAGCCCCAGTCCCTGCCAAACTGTAACAAAAAAAAATAGCCAGAGGTTGTGGCGAGTGCCTGTAGGGAAAAAAAAGGAAAAGAAAACATAGTACTTAAAAAAAAAACTGGATTAGTTGGTTTAGAGGATTTGAAATTAAGAACATATTTAATCAAATTCACTCTGTGGTGTTCAACATTTTTTTTTGAGACTGAGTCTCAATCTGTCACCCTGCATAGAATGCTGTGGTGTCACAGCTCACAGCAACATCGAACTCTTGGCTTAAGCGATTCTCTTGCCGCCTCCTCCCAAGTAGCTGGGATCATAGGCGCTCACCACAGTGCCCAGCTATTGTTTGGTTGTAGTTGTTTGGAGGCCCGGGCTGGATTCTAGCTTCTGTGTATATGGCTGGCGCCTTAGCTGCTTGAGCTACAGGCACCAAGTCTATGGCGTTCAACTTTAGATTGATGTTCAATAAATACCATATTTTTAAGGGTTACTAAAATAGGAAAAAACAAGTCAATATATGGTTGTGGCTGGGCATGGTGGCTCATGCCTATAATCCTAGCACTCTGGGAGGCTAAGGCGGGTGGATTGCCTGAGTAAGAGCAACACCTTATCTCTAAGGAAATAGCCCGGCTTTTTTTTTTTCTTAATTGGATTAATTTTTCAACATTTTATTTTATTTTATTTTTTTTGCAGTTTTTGGCTGTGGCCAGGTATGAACCCGCCACCTCTTTTTTTTAGAGACAGAGCCTCAAGCTGTCATCCTGGATAGAGTGCTGTGGTATCACAGCTCACAGTAACCTCCAATTCCTGGGCTCAAGCGAGTCTCCTGCCTCTGCCTCCCAAGTAGCTGGGACTACAGGCACCTGCCACAATGCCCGGCCATTTATTGGTTGCAGCCATCATTGTTTGGCGGCCCGGGCTGGATTCGAACCTGCCAACTCAGATGTACGTGGCTGGTGCCTTAGCCGCTTGAGCCACAGGCACCGAGCCTCCGCCACCTCTTGTATATGGGGCTGGCACCCTACTCCTTTGAGCCACAGGTGCCGCCTGAAATAGCCTGGCTTTGTTTTGTGCAGGTGTCTGTAGTCCTAGCTACTTGGGAGGCTCAGGCAAGAGAATCTCTTGAGCCCTAGAGTTGAGGTTGCTGTGAGCTCTGACTCCAGAGCACTCTACTGAGGGTGACAGAGTGAGACTGTCTCAAAAAAAAAATGCTTCTGGTTTAAGATTCAAAATCTTTTGCTCCCAGTTTAAAGAAATAAAGGATCTTGATAAAACCCTTCCAGTTTTGAAGTTTACATATTGTATGCAGTGCCAGTGACTGTTTGGCACAGTGGAGTAAATAGTTTCCTTAACTGAAAACTGTTTTTTGACCTTTCTGGATGACAGTGCTTACTACAGTGTTAGAACTTCAACAACCAGGACTGATTTTTTTTCTTCATCTTTTTTTTAAAGACGGAGTCGTACTCTGTCACCTTCAGTAGAGTGCTGTGGCGTCACAGCTCACAGCAACCTCAAATTCTTAGGCCTCATTCTCCCAGGTAGCTGGGACTGCAAGCACCCACCACAATGCCTGGCTGTTTTTTGTTACAGTTGTCATTGTTGTTTAGCAGGCCTGGGCTAGGTTTGAACCCACTAGCCTCAGGTGCATGTGGCTGGTGCCGTAACCACTGTGCTATGGGTGCCAAGCCCTTCACTCTACTTATTACATATTAATAACATGGTTATTATTTTTGACATTTGTTGAATACCTTCCACAGCTAGGCATTAATATCCTTGGTGTTTTTCATGTCATTTTGTGATCTTAGCCGTAGTGAAACCTGATAGTGGACAACTTTCAGGAAATGGGGCTTCTCCACTCTTGATGCCTTTTATTGTAGTGTTTAGTAGAAATGATAAGGCTGAAGTTTGATTCCTAGCCACTTGTTGTCTTCCTTCATGTTTTAGATGTTTTTTTTTTTAGAGACAGAGTTTCACTTTGTCACCCTCGATAGAGTGCGGTGGTGTCACAGCTCACAGCAACCTCCAGCTCTTGGGTCTTAGGCGATTCTTCACAGGCACCCGCCACAACACCCAGCTATTTTTTGTTGCAGTTTAGCCGGGGCCGGGTTTGAACCCGCCACCCTTGTTATATAGGGCCAGTGCCCTACTCTCTGAGCCACAGGTGCCACCCACGTTTTAGGTGTTTTTGAAAAGTTATGGTTTCAAAAATATCCCTGTTATCTTTCTCCTGGGTCGTGATCTGTATAATGATGGAGGAGGGGATGTGAGGTTCTTATATTTGGGGTTGTGGAATTGCCTATGTGTGTGGCTCCTATTTTGTTGTAAAAATAGGCTCTTTTTGATCTGTCTTTTCTTTCCTGACTGGTGTTCTTACAAACTTGAGTGACAGAAGAATGGTGTTTGGTCATGTTGAATTTACTGGGTAGGAATAGCACTTTTGGAAGAGGAAGAGAAAAGGTTTCAAGTTTATTGAGTGTTAGAAATTAATTTTGTTAAGTTATGGAAGACTTTTAAGCAGAATGTACTTTTTTATTATTATTGATTGTTAAGTCCATGTATTTATATTCAGGTTTATTTTAGTCTTTTATTTATTTTGGCTGTTCCTGAGATAGTGAAAAGTTTATTTTTTTGAGACAGAGTCTCATTCTTTCTCTTGGAGTAGAGTGCCAAGGCATCATAGCTCATAGCATCCAAATTTCAGGGCTTAGGCAATCCTCTTGCCTCAGCCTCCTGAGTAGCTGGTACTACAGATGCCCACCACAATGCCCAGCTAAGTTTAGAGATGGGTCTTGCTCTTGTTCAGGCTGGTCTTGAACTCCTGAGCTCAAGCAATCCACCAGCCTCAGCCTCTCAAGAGTGGTAGGATTACAGGTGTGAGCCACCACATCTGGCCTAGTGAAAAGAATTCTTAAATACTATATTTTACCCTTGCCAGGGCCTTAAGGAAATCTCAGCTCATATTAGCATTTATGTTTTGCTAGACTTGAAGCAGAACAGCTTTGTTTTTTTGTTTGAGACAGAGCCTCAAGCTGTCACCCTGGATAGAGTGCTGTGGCATCATAGCTCACAGCAACCTCCAATTCCTAGGCTCAAGCGAGTCTTCTGCCTCCGCCTCCCAAGTAGCTGGGACTACAGGCACCTGCCATAATGCCCGGCCATTTTTTGGTTGCAGCTGTCATTGTTTGGCGGGCCTGGGCTGGATTCGAACCCGCCAGCTCAGGTGTACGTGGCTGGCGCCTTAGCCCGTTGAGCCACAGGCACCGAGCCTGTTTGTTTTTTTTGTTTTGTTTTTTTCCAGTTTTGGCTTGGGCTAGGTTCGAACCTGCCACCCCGGGTACATGGGGCCGGTGTCCTACGGCTTGAGCCACAGGCACCACCCAGCAGACCAGCTTTTATATGTGTTTTTTCATTAGTCTTAGCATCTAGCCATTGCCGCTAAGTGGCCATGCTAGAGGTTTTCCATTATCCTACTACTACTGATGCAGTTTGGCCGGGGCCAGGTTTGAACCCGCCACCCTCGGTATATGGGGCTGGCGCCATACTCACTGAGCTACAAGCGCGTTCTTAGCATGTTGGGCATTTATCGAAGATAAATGTACATTTGAAAGGTGGGGAAATTTCCATAGTAGCAAGCATACCATATTAAGGTCTTATGTTTATCAACCAGATAAAGATTCAAATACTAAGAGTACTTTATGTGCCCAATTTTATGTCTAGATTAGACTTTGTTCAGAGTCATGTCATTATTATAGACAAATTCTCAACAGGAAAGTCACTGAAATAGAGATACAGGAGCCTGACACTTTGAGTTTAGAGCGTTGGTTGATGGAGGGACCAGAAGGCTTCTGCCATCTTTAAAGTGGATTTTAGGGAGAAAGTTAGACTTCATTTAATTTTTGAGGTTATACAATATTGAGCATTTGTCATGATTCAGTAAATTGTTCTTCGAGCCCAGTGGTTTTCCAGGAAACTTCTTGAGCAATCTAGATCTTTAAACCTATTTAACCAGATAGAGCTGGTAAAATTACATTTTGAAGTCTCACTGTGTCTCCTTCAGTAGAGTGCTATGGCATCACAGCTCACAGCAACCTCCAACTCTTGGGCTTAAGTAATTGTCTTGTGTCAGCCTCCCAAGTAGCTGGGACTACAGGCACCCATCACAATGCCCAGCTATTTTTTTTTGTTGGAGTTGTTATTGTTTTTAGCAGGCCCAGGCTGGGTTTGAATCCGCCAGCCCAGGTGTATGTAGCTTGCGCCCTAACCACTGAACTATGGGTGCCATGCCAGAAATTATTCTAGAATCCAAGCTGGATTCATTATAGCTAATCTTTATGTAATGACTGTGTGTCAAACTTTGTGCTCTAGGTTTTCAGGTTGTAAAAATAACTCATTCTCTAATAGATAGCAGTAGGTAATTTCAGAGACATGTGTAGGGTACTCTGGGGCAGAGTGGAGAGACACTTAGTCTACCATGAAGGAGTCAAGGAAAGATTCTTAGGATAAAGTGCAGTACACTTTAGGCCTCCAGGCATAGCTCATCAGGCCATTTTTATCTCACCATTTTACTGTTGTAATTGGAATGACAAGGACAAACCTGTGGAGATAACCCGCATATCAGCAGCTCAGTCAAGTCTGAATTTTTTTCTTTGAATTTTTATTTTTTATGTTCACCTGCAGTTTGATGCAATGAAGTCTAGTTTTTGTTTAAGCTGCTTCTCTCTAGTGTTGGGGGATGGGAGTTGGGGATGCATAAATTCTCATGTCCCTGCAGGTAAGGAAATGGGAATATTTGGATCTTTATAAATATGCTGCTGTGAGATAGGTGATCCTGCTCAGTGTTGCTAAAGAAAATTAATTTCTAACATCTCAAAATAGAGAAAGTTTCTAAGATAGCTGTCCAGAGGATAAAGTAAAATAAGAGACAATGTGAAATGGGCTCTAGAGTCCCAGTGTCTTCTTGGCACTGCTGCTTCACAGCCCTTAGGTACTTACCTGTCTTAACTGTCTGAGCACCAGTTTCCTTATATGTACAATGGGTTTGTTCCCTCACCTTACTTAGTGTTATTGTGAGGCTTTATTTTATAAAGTGGGTAGAAAGAATGCTGCCTATCATAGTATTCAGTAAATGTCCTTTTCCAGCATCATTATTCTCTCCACCCCACCAATAGTGGTTTTTGTTTGTTAGTTTGTTTGTTTGTTTGAGACAGTCTCACTTGGTCACCCTTGGTATAGAGCTGTGGAATCTTAGCTCACAGCAACCTCAAACTCTTGGGTTCAAGTGATACTCTTGCCTCAGCCTCCCAAGTAGCTGGGACTACAGGTGCCCGCTGCAATTCCTAGCTCTTTTTTTTTTTTTAATTAATTAATTAATTAATTAATTTTTTTGCAGTTTTTGGCCAGGGCTGGGTTTGAACCCACCACCTCCAGCATATGGGGCCAGTGCCCCACTCCTTTGAGCCACAGGCGCCACCCAATTCCTGGCTCTTTTATTATTATTATTATTATTTTTTTTTTTTTTTTTTTTTTTTTTTTCAGTTTTTTGCCAGAGCCGGCTTTGAACCTGCCACCTCTGGTATATGGAGCCAGCGACCTACTCCTTGGAGCCACAGGCACCGCCCAACTCCCCCATTTTTTAGAGAAGGCGTCTCGCTCTGGCTCAGGCTGGTTTCCAACCTGTAAGCTCAGGCAATCCACCACCACCTGGACCTCCCAAGTGCTGGGATTACAAGTGTGAGCCACCGCGCCGGCCTTTATACGTATTTTAAAATGTATACTTTATGACCCTCTGGGGAATCCCCCTCCACCATGCTGGAGGTCTTTTTCTCCCCTTATCTATTTATTAATAAAATCTATCCTTTTGCTTACTCATGGTGGTCTGTGAATTCATATATTGAATTTCCAAAACCAAGGACCTTACATGTAAAAAAATAAAATGTATACTTTGAATTGTCATGATGAAATTACAATAGCATTATAGTGTTTAAAAAGATAAAATATAGCTGTTGAGAAACTATGTTATATGTAGGTCAAACTAAATTTTAGCTTATCTTCTCTGGAAGTCACTGGTTGCAGCATGTTTCTTTTTTTTTTTTTTGAGACTGAGCCTCAAGCTGTCACCCTGGATAGAGGGCTATGGCATTACAGCTCACAGCAGCCTCCAATTCCTGGGCTCCAGCGAGTCTCCTGCCTCTGCCTCCCAAGTAGCTGGGACCACAGGCGCCCGCCACAACGCCCGGCTATTTTTGGTTGCAGCCGTCATTGTTTGGCGAGCCCGGGCTGGATTCGAACCCGCCAGATCAGGTGTACGTGGCTGGCGCCTTAGCCCGTTGAGCCACAGGCGCTGAGCCTGCAGCGTGTTTCATGTTCTGGCATTAGCATTTGGAGAGTTGACACTTTATGGAATATATAAATAAGAAAAGGTAATAGCACATGTAAATTATTTCGACCCCGCATTTCTTTTTTTTTTTTTGAGACAGAGCCTCAAGCTGTCACCCTGGATAGAGTGCTGTGGCATCACAGCTCACAGGAACCTCCAATTCCTAGGCTCAAACGAGTCTCCTGCCTCAGCCTCCCAAGTAGCTGGGACTATAGGCGCCCGCCACAACACCTGGCCATTTTTTGGTTGCAGCCGTCATTGTTGCTTGGCAGGCCCGGGCTGGATTCGAACCCGCCAGCTCAGGTATACGTGGCTGGCGCCTTAGCCTGTTGAGCCACAGGCGCTGAGCCTCTACCCTGCATTTCTACTGTGGTATTTAGGCCTGACTGTAAGCATCTCTGGGCCTTAGTTTCTTCATTTGTTGGGTAAAGGGTCCTGATCATTTCCAGTATACATTCACTATATAGTAAATTTTATTTTGGACATACAGTTCCTCTAATTAAATAAATCATGCTTGGTTGTTAGTAATAGTTTGTACTCTAGATGTATTTTTAAATTGGTGTTATTTTATTTGTTCATTTTTTTTCTGAGAGCAGGGAGGTGGTAGAACGATACTAGACAGTAAGGAAAATTTCTTCACTTTAAATGCTGCTAATTTTCTATCAGACTGAATTGGAGGTTATTAAAAGAAATTTTTTTCTGAATTAGAAAAGTAACATGCTTGTTTTTAGAACATTTGAAAAAAATTAAGCATAAAGAAGCATAAGAATTCTCTAATCTCTTCACCTGGGAGGCAATCAGTATTCAAGGATTTTTACTTTTCAATTGAAGATTATTTATTACAATGTAATAATTTTGGAGTTTATCTTATTTTTTTTTTTGAGACAGAGTCTCACTTTGTCACCCTCAGAGTACGGTGGCATCATACCTCACAGCATGGGTTGGGCTCCAATGATTTTCTTGCTTCAGCCTCTTAAGTAGCTGGAACTATAGGCCCCCACCACAATACCCAGCAGCACTTGTTCGGGGTGGTCTTGAACCTGTGAGCTCAGGCAGTCCCCCACTTTGGCCTCCCAGAGTGCTAGAATTACAGGCATGGGCCCCCACACCCAGCCCACTATCAGCAGTCTTAAGATGGTTTGTTAATACTGAATCTTTTTCATTTATAATAACTGATCAGCCAGAAACTGAGTTCTTATGTTTTCTGGGTTTCTTTTTCTTTCTTTTTTTCTTTTTAGAGACGGAGTCTCAGTTTATCACCCTCAGTAGAGTACTATGGTATCACAGCTCACAGCAACCTCCAACTCCTGGGCTTAGGTGATTCTTATGCCTCAGCCTTCCAACTAGCTGGGACTACAGGTGCCCGCCACAATGCCCAGCTATTTTTTTGTTGCAGTTTGGCCGGGTTCAGGATTGAATCCGCCACCCTCGGTATATGGGGCCAGCGCCCTACTCACTGAGCCACAGGCACTGCCTTTTGTGTTTTTTTCTTTAAAAAAAACAAGTGACAAATTCATATCTGTGAGGATGCCAGATAGTAGAGACTGGCACTAATGAAATCTCTGTCATGTTACTTATATAAACTCTGGATGAGACTTGTTTCCTCTGGTGGAATGTGAATTCTAATTTTGAGAGCATTCTTTCTCAGCATTCCAGGGTGTATCATCCTCACTTCCCTTAGTTGCTTAAACTGATAGCTGGGTTTCTGCTCTTATTTCGGGCTGCTGTAATCATTCTGATTGTCACACAGCCATGCCAGTATTGTAAATACAATATTTCTGAATTTTACTAAGTGTATGAGGTGGTTTGCAAAAGGGTAGGAGGGACTATAAGGTTTACTGGGTTTTTGTACCTTTCTAAGTAAAAAAAAAAATTCCTTGACATGAAGTCAAGTGCAAGTCCCAGTATTCCTAATAAAAGGTTGGTAAAATTACCAATTTCTCCACTCTCCACCCTCCTCCCTTTTTTTCTTCCAACAAGTGAAGCATTTAGGCTCCCTAGAAGATAATGGACTTGTGCAGGGCCACACAGATAAAGGATTTGGACTGACAATTTTTTGGTGGATCTTTAATTGAATTAACTTATTTGTTTTTCCAAAAGTGAAAAGGAAGAAGATGATAATGAAAAGAGAGAAGATCCAGGTGATAATTGGGAAGAAGGTGGAGGAGGTGGTGGTGGTATAGAAAAATCTTCAGGTCCCTGGAATAAAACAGCTCCGGTTCAGGCACCTCCTGCTCCAGTAATTGGTAATCTTACTGTTTCGGTTTCATAAAGATGTGTAATTGATATATACAATTTTATGTATGGTGGGCATTCAACTATAAAGACTTTTAAGTCCTAAGTAATGGAATCTGGAAGTTAAAATTAAAAGACATATTTTTGTTTTGTATGCTGCTAAAATTTATGTGATAAATTTATAGGTGAACTAGTCAAGTATAAAATTTATGAACTAGTTAAGTGTTTAAACATTTATTCCAGTTTCCTCTATAAATATAACTCCTGCCTTTTGAGAAAATAGATAAGGGAAAGATTTTCATTTATTAGAATCCAAGGTAAGCTTCATTTAGGCTATTTAGTAATGGGTTTAACTCTAAAAGTTTTCATAGGAGAGGCATTTCCTCAAAGCTTTTGTGTTAATACATTTTTGACAGCTGAGTCCAAAAAATATTGGACCCCTTGTGTTTCACTTCTGCTTGTATTTTCCCTATTCTCTATTCTCTTATGTTAAGAAGTATGAATTCTCAGTATGGCTGATTTTATCATTCTCAAGGGTGAAAGTTGGTGGTTCTTTAGGGGTGAAGAGATTGTGGGTCTTTTTTTTTTTTTGTAGAGACAGAGTCTCACTTTATCACCCTCGGTAGAGTGCCGTGGCGTCACAGCTCACAGCAACCTCCAACTCCTGGGCTTAGGCGATTCTCTTGCCTCAGCCTCCCTAGTAGCTGGGACTACAGGCGCCTGCCACAATGCCCGGCTATTTTTCTATTTTGCAATTCAGCCGAGGTTGGGTTTGAACCCGCCACGTTCGGTATATGGGGCCGGCACCCTACTCAATGAGCCACAGGCGCCGCCCCGAGATTGCGGGTCTTAATAGTAGTTTGTGGTCTACCAAAGGAGCAAAATATATCAGCAGGTATATAGTATATCTGTGGTCTTAGAATTTTGTGGAGTTGGGGGCTTTTAGGAAAAAGATATCTAAAAGGGCTCCCTAGGAAGGCCATAATGAAATAAGGAAAGTTTGAGAAGCATAGCTTTAAAGTAGTATATACCCATTATTATTATTCAGAATAATAGAAAGAATGATAATCACCCCAAATCTTGCTATCCAGTGATCACAGATAACTATTACATGCTAACATTTTTGCATCCTTTCTAGCTTTTCTTTTTTGAGACAGAGTCTCACTATGTCACCCTTGGTACAGTGCTATGGCGTCACAGCTCACAGCAACCTCAAACTCTTGTGCTTAAGCCTCAGCCTCCCAAGTAGCTGGAAATACAGGTGCCTGCCACAACGCCCAGCTATTTTTTTATTGCAGTTTAGCTGGCCCAGGCTGGGCTCGAACCCGCCACCCTGGGTGTATGTGGCTTGCACCATAACTACTGTGCTACGGCCGCCAAGCCCCTTTCTAGCTTTTTACTAAAAAAAGCTTTTCACTAAAACATTTAACGTTTTAACTGTGTTCTGTCCGTGGTCCCTAATAACCCTTCTATATTGTTAACGCCTCATCTGACCCATTAGCATCATTTGGCACAGTTGATCACCCCCTCGAAACACATTCTTGGCCAGGTGTGGTGGCTCATGCCTGTAATCCCAGCACTTTGGGAGGCCGAAGCAGGTAGATTGCCTGAGCTCACAGGTTTGAGACCAGCCTGAGCCAGAGCGAGACCTCCTCTCTATAAAGAGCCGGGCACTGTGGCAGGTGCCTGTAGTCCCAGCTGCTTGGGAGGCTGAGGCAAGAGAATCGCTTAAGCCCAAGAGTTTGAGGTTGCGATGAGCTATGATTTCACAGCACTCTATACCGAGACTGACTAAGTGAGACTCTGTCTCAAAAAATAAAAGAAAACACATTCTTCTTTTGGCTTCCAGAACCCGACTTTCTCCTCCTTTGGTTGTTTCCTAGTCTTTGCCGATGTCTCCTCCCCTGCCTCTAATGCTCATCTGCTCCAGGGCTCAGTCCTGGCTTCTCTTTCCTGTCTGTCTACACTCTGTTGGCACTCTCTTTCATGTGCCAGTGACTCTTGTTTATACATTTGCAGCTCGGATTTCTATCTTAACTGTCTACCCAGCATCTAAACTCATGTCTAAAGTTCAATTAATTTTCACCCCTCACAGATCTTCACCCTGCAGCTTTTCTCAGTCTCGGTGTTATTGCTTCAGTCACTTGGGCCACAATTTTGGAGTCATTTGACTCCTTTCTGTTGCTTCAAACCTAAATCTAACCTGTCAGTGATTCTTACTAGTTTATTTGCACAATATATTCAGACTGTCTTGATTGTTTTTCACTAGATCTGTTGCTGCCACTCTGGTTTGATTTCTCATTGTTCCCTTTGGATTACTGAGGGAGCCTGTTAAGCCTGGGCTGCCTGCTTCTACTCTTGTCCCATCCCTCCCATGCACACTCACTGTTCCCAGCACAGCCGCCAGAATGGTGATCCTTTTAATATGTGTCAGAGCATGGTTACAAACTTGCAGTGGCTTCCCTTCTAATTCAGAGGAGAAGCTAAAGTTCCTTCCCAGTGACATACGAGCCCTTGCATATCTGCCTTGTGATTCTCCCTTTTTTCTGACTTTATTGTTAACTGATCCTCACATTTCTCCTTGTATATATCAGGCACACTGTTACTGCAGGCTCTTTATTCTCATAAGGGCCAGATAGTAAATAATTTAGGCTTTGAGAGCCTTGCAATCTCTGTTATAAATACTCAACTCTGCCGTTCTAACACAAACAGCTGTATACAACAGTGAATATAGCTATGTTCCATTAACACTTTATTTACAAAATTGGTTGTTGGGCTGGATTTGCTTTGCCAGCTGTAGCTTTCTGCATTTGCCTCTTCTTTTCAGGTCTTTGCTCAGTTTTTTTTTTTGTTTGTTTGTTTGTTTAGTTTTTTTTTTTTTTTTTTTTTGAGTTTCACTTTATCACCCTCAGTAGAGTGCTGTAGCATCACAGATCACAGCAACCTCCAAGTCTTGGACTTAAGCGATTCTCATGCCTCAGCCTCCCAAGTGGCTGGGATTACAGCCTCCCGCTACAACGCCCGACTAGTTTTTTGTTGTTGTTGTTGTAGTTGTCATTGTTATTTGGCAGGCCTGGGCTGGGTTCAAATCCACCAGCTCTGGTGTAGGCGGCTGCCGCCCTAGCCGCTGAGCTACAGACGCGGAGCCTCTTTGGTCAGTTTCTACCTCATCACTGAGACCTTCCCACCACCACACTTAAAGCCACAGCCTGTATCATATCCATCCTGCACTCTCTTTATAAACCCTTCCATACTTTAATTTTCAATAGAGCTGTTTTATTTTGTTTCCTTCCTCTGGAATACTACTGTCTAGTAGAACTTTTTGTGGTGGTGGAAGAGCACTGTCAAGTACAGTAGCTACTAACTACATGTGGCTGTTAAGTACTTAAAGTATAGCTGATATGATTGAGAAACTAAATTTTAAATTGTATTTTATCTTACTCATTTAAATAACCGTATATGGTTAGTGGCTAAGAATATAAGGTACATGAAAGCAAGGGTTTTGTTTTCTTAATGATATCCACAGTGTGTAGTTTGAGTGCTGAGTGAATAATGAGTGTATGTAAGCTTTCCCCCCATAATCAGAAGTGACACAACAATATTGAAATGGCTATATTATATATTGCAGCTGGGAGATGATGATATAGATGTTTATTTCAAATGGTGTATTTGACAGGTAGAAAATATACAGTGAACCCCTCCATGGTTGACTGCCTCCCTACATTGACCTCTTCCTTAAGTTGACCTAGACCAGACATGCACCACATGTATGTTATCAGTACAGTGGGCCTGGTGCCTGATGTTGACCTCCTCCATGTGTTGACAGTTTGTTACAGTTCCTTAGGTGGTCGGTCACCTTAGAAAGTTTCAGTATGCAGAGGTTATATTTATGTGTTTGCAAGTAACCAGTTCTCTATGGAGGTTCTACATGAGACCATATTGAGAAAAAAGAAAGATAGGAAGAAGCTGGAAGGCTATGTGCTCAAGACTTTGGGCTACTGACTTGCTTGGTTTTTTCCTGTTTTATCAATATTTCTAAGTAAATAAAGGAAGAGCCTTAAAATCCATTAATGGTATGGAAGACAGTGAAGTAATAGTAAGTTCTGAGACAGAGTCTCACTTTGTTGCCCTTGATAGAGTGCTGTGGCATCACAGCTCACAGCAACCTCTAGCTCTTGGGCTCAGGCCACTCTCTTGCCTCAGACTCCCAAGTAGCTGGGACCACAGGTGCCCGCCACAATGCCTGGCTATTTTTTGTTGCAGATTAGCTGGGGCCAGGTTTGAACCCTCCACCCTTGGTATATGGGGCTGGCACCCTGCCCACTGAGTCACAGGTGCCACCCATAAGTAAGTTCTTTACACACCAGCCAGGTAAGGAAGTCATTGTCATTATCTATCTTGATAGGTAAGTTGAGGACTGCAGTGATCACATTCTGAAAGGCAGTCCCTGACAAGCCCTGTTGCCGGTCCAGTAGGGTCCTTCCCACTTGTGGTACTCAGTCACATAGATATTAACACTGTGCATAGAGGAGGATTTAGAACACTACCTTAAGAAAGCAGAAGTTTTTACTTGGGGACATTCTAAAATGACCCTTCTGGGTGGCGCCTGTGGCTCAAAGGAGTAGGGCGCTGGCCCCATATGCCAGAGGTGGTGGGTTCAAACCCAGCTCCGGCCAAAAAAAAACCTGCAAAAAATAAATAAATAAATAAAATGACCCTTCTTACATCAGGTATTGGCTTTTTCTGTAATTTGCTAAATGATTGAGAATACAAGAATAGCTTATTTAAATAGACTAAACTCTTAACAAAATATTAGTTACAGAAACCCCAGAACCGGCAATGACTAGTGGTGTGTATAGGCCTCCTGGGGCCAGGTTAACCACAACAAGAAAAACACCACAAGGACCACCAGAAATATACAGCGATACGCAGTTCCCGTCCCTGCAGTCAACTGCCAAGCATGTAGAAAGCCGGAAGTAAGTACTATAATTGCATTTTATTTGGGACCTCCATTTGTTGGCCAGGGTGTGGGCACAAGGGATATAAAATCCTACCTGAAGGGGTTTGCTCCTTTTTAGTGAAGCCCAGACTGCAGCTGACATTAACTAGGATGGGACTTAATATATGCCCAGGAGGGAGGAAAGAGGAAAAAGTCCTGAAAAGGGTGAAGGGAACAAGCACTGAAGACAGACTTTGCTGTCTGTGAAAGTTTCTCTGATCCCCAGTTTGTTTTGTAACAATGACAAGTCTTATTTAGGTAAAATTCTTTTTAAGTATTTTAGTAGTGGCTACTGCTTCATAAAATACGGAAACTAAAAATGTGACAGTGGTATTTCATTGTATTCCCAGTTAATGTGAATAGATGAAAGATGTTGGCATTTATAAATCTAATATTAAAATAATCTTATTTCAGCAGGTACTTAAAATGAATGCTACGTGGAGTTAAATGACCACATATGGCACATCTACATCTTATTTAGGGACATGAATTTTAAAAAGTAAATAAAATGGGAAGAAATATAAATGACATCAGATGGAAATGTTTTTTGGAGTGGCTTTTAGAGTAAATTTCAGCCTTTTCGCCACTTTAAGAGCACAGCTGGCTTGAATTTAAACCTCCACTTGGATTTGCTCCTGTTTTGTCCTACAAAATGTGTAAGGGATTACCTCCGGGAGGGTAGTGACTCACCACACTCACCTTTCTTCACCTGACCTAATCAGGTCTACTCCCATAAAGTAGAAGTGAGGAGGAATTACTGGATAATGAGTGGAACTTACTTGAATGAGAAAATTGTTACCCGTATGCATAAAGATGTATTATCTATTTGCTAAAAGTAAAAATTGAGTCTTAGGAAGAATGCCATTACACAGCTTTTAACTGATCATTTGTCTTCAAGTTGGTCCTGAAATAGGGTCACAGTTAAAAACTGTTCAGAAGACAGGACCATAGAACTTCAGTAGAGTATTTTGTGTTTTCTGTTTAATTAAAGCTTTAAAAATGGTTTGGTAAGGATTTTATATATCAGCTTTTCCCTCTTGCCCGTACCCAAGATTCTTGTAAGTGGTGGCTTTTTTTTTAATCAAGGAAAAATATTTTTAAAAATCCTAGTGAGGAAGAAATATTTACTGATTACATTTCTTTTCCCTTAGGGATAAAGAAATGGAGAAGAGCTTTGAAGTAGTAAGACACAAAAATAGAGGTAGGGATGAGGTTTCAAAAAACCAGGCACTTAAACTTCAGCTAGACAACCAGTATGCTGTGCTTGAAAATCAGAAAAGCAGCCACACACAGTACAATTAAGGAATGGTCTTTGCTAACCCTTCTAAGGTATCTAGACCACAGCTCACTACCATGAACAGCCATTCATCATCTGATCTCTGCTGGATCCACAGCACCTGATGCAGACCACTTGATTTAAGTGACCAGCCCTATTGCACTATGGAAGTTTAAAGTGTCACAACTGCTCTTTGTGCATATTGGATTTAGGGGAATTTTCATTGTTATATAAATGTGTGAACTAGATTCTTCCACAGTGTTCTTTCGTAATTACTCTGCAAACACAAAAAACCAAAACCTGCAGCCAGTGGTCATTTCAAAATCTTTTTATGTTCAGATACTGAGCCTTCGTAAGGGTTGACTACCTCAGATTTGCTGCACTCATTGTGGACTTCATGTGGATCACAACTTCTGGATATAAGAAGGTTACAGCTATTAGTTGATGTGAACCTTGAAACCAGCTCTACTGGATTCCTAACAGAAATCCTGCAG
>CAUYRH010105486.1:0-16657 GCA_963574655.1 Perodicticus potto | reverse complement strand
ATATAAGGCTGATCTCGTGCCTCTCAACACCACAGGTGTAGAGACTGCCAATTCACCACTGCTCTCATCTCGCGAGCTCTCATGCTTGTTAGGAGAGCTAAATCCCTCTCCATGCCCTTTCCACCAAAGTGTTCCATTATTGAGCTATGCAAGTATTTCTTATAACTCTCCTCCTAGCCATAGGCTATATGGGCTGCAACAGGACTCAGCCATGCTAGGGTAAACTCCAATAGTCCATAGGGGTAACTGTATTCTCCCCACCATGAACTTCACTTCTTCTTTCCCTAGGGCTGGTCTAGACTTTGGGAAGCCTCACTCACCTTCTCTTCTACCCTCTACACATACACCCTGCAGAACAGTCCAGCTATGATTTGCTCTTGCAGCCCTGGCTTACACATGCTGGCAGAAGGGTCATCGTTAAATTTAGACCTGACCACCTCACTGGGAATGAGCTGGGAACCTGACTGTGTGAGAAGCCCCACAGACAAGCTGCTGGAATTGGCTGCTCACACTCTTAAAGGGAAGCACAATTTGGCAGTTAGGCTGTTAGTTAAATTGGAAGGGAGTAGGATTTCTAAAAAAGCACAAAGAAATGGGAACTTCAAAATTAGAAAGGCCGAAAAAAAACCCAAAAACCGTAAAAGGTTACCGAGGGCCTCTGCTTTCAAGCAGAAGCCAAGTAAATAAACAGGATTATCTCTGGTTTTTAAATCCCTTGTGGATTGGGAGTTGGAAAAGATGAGAGAGGCCACCAAGTACAATACCCCACGTTACACAAGTAGGTCTGCAGCACTGCCCAAAGAGGGTCATGCAGACTCTGTGAAGCCTTTCGTCACGTCTGGATTAACGGTGTCCTGCTGCAGGGGGTGGCAGCAGCAGATGGCAGGGTTTCAGGGCAGAAATGAGGGCCAGGTGGGAAAGGCCACAGTGGGTAGAACTAGATGGGAACCTGGCCCTTTTGATCTGGACCCCGGCAGCAAGATATCAAGGAAGGGGCTCAGGGACTCAGGTCATGAATAAGGAAGTTAAGTGTTCTGGCAATGATCCTTTGTGGCCTGGGCATAAGTGCATGTAGACCAAAGGGCAGGTGAACCCTTGAAGCAAGCCAGCTTCAAGCAAGGTACCAAAGTATGTGAGCTCCATAAAGCCAAGTGGCCTCATGCTTCTTTAACTGTACTTCTCTATGTTCTCCTGTAATGTTTAGCAAAACCTTTAGGGAAGACTTTAAATCAGAATGCAAACAATACCCACATGGGGGCCAGAAGAGCGGGAGTACCAAGACTCTTGGTATCTATGTCAGTTCCTCAGACAGGGTCCCTAGTGACCAAACTAAATCCCACTTCCTCCCGAATCCCCCCTTCTACCATATAAAACGTCTGACAATTAAGTTTGCAGACTCGTCCTAGAAAAAGTGTTTTGAAGGGTGGACTAGGCGCTGGTATCAGTGCATAGCTTCCTAAGGGGAGTACTTTGAAGGTGACCATAGTGACGACATTCAGCAATGAGGTATGTAGCACTTTTTCTAGGATGAGTTCTTCGACTTAATTGTCTGACCTCGTGTTTTCAGAGCAGCCTGTTGTTTTCCTTGGGAGCATTTAGGAAATGTGTGTGAGGGAAACAGGGAGAGAGACCTACCCACAGCCTCCTCTACACTGTAAATTTATAAGGGCAGTGCTTTATTCCCTTTTTATTTCTGATTAGCATCCAGTTCTTGGAGGGGTCATCAATGCCCAGGAATCAGGAGACTTCAGGTATGGTCCTGGGATACTCTGGTAGCTAAAGATCTTGCTGGGCCTTTTTTTTTTTTGAGACAGAGCCTCAAGCTGACACCCTGGATAGAGTGCTGTGGCATCACAGCTCACAGCAACCTCCAATTCCTGGGCTCAAGCGAATCTCTTGCCTCTGCCTCCCAAGTAGCTGGGACTACAGGCACCCGCCACAATGCCCAGCTATTTTTTTTTTTTTTTTGGTTGCAGCCGTCATTGTTGTTTGGCAGGCCCGGGCTGGATTCGAACCCACCAGCTCAGGTGTACGTGGCTGGCGCCTCAGCCCGTTGAGCCACAGGCGCCGAGCCCTTGCTGGGCCTTTGAGAGGGCTTCATGGGACCCAGATTAGACTGGAGCACACTGGCAATCCAGGCATGGCTTCAGGTCAACCTTGAACTTCTATCTGACCTGGAAGGTCACAAGAAGCATCTTGGGTGTGTTTCATGAAGCCTTGCCTAAAGACTCCATGACAGTGGAGCAGAAGCTGATTTCATCAAGACCAGCTGGACCTAGCTCTCCGCTGTAGGTTCTGAAACTCAAGATGTGATTTCAGATAGACATGGGTCTCCAAAGGAGAAGCAGTGCCAGTGGATTCCCTCTGGACATTTGTAAATGCTAGATGCAGGTAGCCGCTGTGTGACAGATTTCTATAGACTCACATCTGGAGCAGATGGCTACAACATAGATCTAGGAATCCAAGAGTGATTTCCAATTCTCTGGGGGCCCAGGATCTCTAGATTCCTTCAAAGAGCTGGGTCTCCCCTCAACTTGATCTAGTACTTCCACCCTCCCTCTCCTTCCAAACAAAAAGGGCAGCACTATTCTACATTTCACTATCTACTTTATAAAGATATTAGCAATTTACTACAGATAGAATGATATTTCATAGTTACCATTAAAAAGTAGAAATATGGCTAAGTGCATGGCTCATGCCTGTAATCCTAGCACTCTGGCAGGCCAAGGTGGGTAGATTGCTTGAACTCAGGAGTTCGAGATGAGACTGAGCAAGAGCAAGACACTCTCTACTAAAAATAAAAAAGTTAGCTGGGTATTGTGGTAGGTGCCTGTGGTGCCAGCTACTCGGTAGGCTGAGGCAGTAGTATCTCTAAAGCCCAGGAATTTGAGGTTGCTATGAGCTAGGCTGATGCCACGGCACTCTAGTTTAGGCAATAGAGTGAGACTCTGCCTCAAAAAAAAAAAAAAAAGTAGAAATAGATAAAATATTAATATATTGCATTGAACCCAGTAATTCTAAAATATTATCATTTCAACCTATAATCAATATAAAAATTGAGATGCCATATGTTATTTTTTGTACCAAGTCTTTCAAATCTGGTGTGTCAAATCATCAGTCCTCTTATTGTCTTTAGCAAATGATTTTTTCCTTCTCTCTTTTTTCCCCCTTTGTTATTACTGTCTCACACTTATAGAGCAGCTCCCAAGTTGGACTGCAAGAACCTCAGGGATATGGAAACATCTTAAATTAAGTTTTCAGTGGTCACTAGTCCAATGTCTGCCATGCAATACTCAAATATTTGGGAACTGACCCCCCCAAAAGTGCCCAGCTCAATTTCTGTATGATTAAGAAACTAATGAAATTGTTTGAATGTGACAGCTGGCACAGGTCCACAGAGAATTCTATCTACTCATTAATGATAATCATAATAATGCAGCACCTACCTAGCACTTAACTATAAGAAAGTGCTAAAAGATTTATGATGTTAACTCACCTAAGCTTTGCAAAAACTCCATGAAGAGATTCCATGATCGTCTCTATTTTCCGGATTAAGAAACCGAGGAAAGAGTTTATGCAACTTGCACAAGGTCACACAGATAAATAGCAGAGCTGGGATTCAAATTCATTCTGGCTCCTGAGATCAAGCCCTTGATGATTATGATACACTGCCTCTCATTACAGAACAATCACAAAATATATTTTTTAGCCCAGAATATCAGCATACAGGCCTAAGAATTAAAGGTATTTGCTTATTCTACTCTCAGCCACAGTATTTCCTTATATAAAAAGAATTAATTCAGAATATGTAAACAGAAGTAAATAGTAGGACAGACATAAAATTCCAAGTTCCAAAGGTTGTTTCTCATAAATCCTCTTAAACAGCACTGTCTTCATTTCAAAGAGTGTGAAACTGAAGGTAACTGGTAACAAAAATTCTTGAAATTCTAGTTATCCCATGATTCAGGAACTTTATTTCTAGGAATTTATACTGAGGAAGTAATTATGGGTATGTGCCGAGACATGCATAAGAATCCTCACTACCATATTGTTTGTAATAGCAAAAATTAGAAATAATCTAAAATAGGGAGGTTATTTATATAAAAACAAATCATATTTATATATGATAAAATGTGCATCTTAGAGCATGCTGATAAACCAGCTCTATGTATGAAACAAAAAGCTCTGATGTGTAGTGGTAACTTCCATGATATAAATATCTCCATCATGGCCAATCTCAAACTACGAATAGTTTAATAATCTGCTCTCAAAATCGTGAATATTTAATAATCCCTCACTGAGCTGAACCGGCTCCAGAATACCATGGAAATATACCCACAGAAACATGTAGAAGTTGTTCACTATGTTAAGTGAAAAAAGTCTATAACACTTCTGTATCCTATTGCTGAAAAACAAACAAACAAACATGCGCAAAAAGAGACTAACAGGATAGATTCAATATGTTAATACCGGTTACCTCCAGGTTATGGAATTTTATCCTCATCTAGCTGTACTTTCAATTTTTTTCTCAGCTATGATTTTTCTAGCCAAAAATTGGGGGAGGGGTACTCAAGGTTCTCTTTCCCAGTTACAACAATCTAAAAATGAGCTATCACCCAAAATATGTCTCAAAAATAAAAAGAAAAATCCTTGGACCTGCTCAGTGACATTAGCTATGCAATTAGAAGGCTCCAGAGAAGAATCCTGACAACACAACAGAAAAAGAGGATAAACCCCGTGGTGTCCTGATCCCCTGAGGAAGACAGGTAAAAGCCAGTAAATCCCACATTTTACAGAAAGGAAAGGTGGGAGAAGTGAGGATTGAGATCTGCAGACCCCAGGACAATAATTGGTCTGTTTATACAGTCTCATCCTGAAAAGATCTACAGGCAGCCCCCAAGGCACACACATTGACTTATTACAACTCACACTTACAAATGGAAGCTA
Source organism: Perodicticus potto (assembly GCA_963574655.1). Lineage (NCBI taxonomy): Eukaryota > Metazoa > Chordata > Mammalia > Primates > Lorisidae > Perodicticus > Perodicticus potto. The sequence continues at coordinate 11,710 of CAUYRH010105486.1, read as the reverse complement.
TTGCAGGTAACAGGTAAATGTGCCTGTTCCAACTTACACACAAATTCAACTTAAGAACAAACCTGTAGAAACTATCTTGTTCCTAACCCAGGAACTGCCTGTCGTTCCTAACCCAGGATTCTTCCTCATACTTTCCCATTGATCTTTTAGCCATCATCTTTAACTAGCTTATTACCTACAGTAATTAAATTCAATTCTTGTCTGCAATTAAATACCTTACAACCATCAAAAATGGAGCTGCAACTATATGGAGAGATGTTCAGAAGATGTAGTGAACACAAGTTATAAAGCAGTAAATCAAATATGAACCCAATTAAGTAAAGAGGACTATAGTGAGCATAGCTAGCTTTAAGAGTAAGCAAAATAAAATAAAAGCAAAGTAATCTTAAGTGAGAACAAAGATACAGCAACCTCCCTTACTGGATCCTCAGGCTGCTGAGCTCATGGAAGACTCAGATGATTCCTGATTCCTAATTCCTACTCCCACCTCCTGCCCCACCCAGTGAAAGTGGATGGCAAAGGGGCCTCTACAATTTCCCAAAACAAGAATTCCCCAAGGGAGCAGGAGGCCTTCCTCCAGAATGGGAATGCTTTTGCTGGAGCTGGGGGAAGGAAGGAAGATGGGGAGGGGAGGATGAAGAGAGGAAAGACAGAGAAAAGAACCGAAAAGAGAAAAAGAAAAGCCTGAGAGGAAATCTACCTTGTCCCAGAACCACTGAAGGGCTGGTTAGAACACAGAATGCTGGATCCCACCCCTGAGTTCCTGGGTCAATGGGGCCTGAGAATCTGTATTTCTAATATGTTCCTCGGTGACCATAACTTGAAGAACTTCTGATCCAAGTCATTCCGTCAGTGGGGAGAGAGAGAACAGAAGGAACTGTACACTGGTGTGAGGCTTACATGCAAAGTTGGTGGCAAATGCCCATGTTTGGAATTCCTTTTAGCAGCTAGACTTCCTTCTCCTTTGAATGGGGGAAAGATAACACCCCTTTCTCCACAGCAGCAATATGAAGATTCTAATGGAGGGAGAGGAGAAACTGAGAATGTCCTGACAGCCTATTACACATCAGATGCTGTAAGAGAAGAAATAAAGGCTCACAACTAATCCTGCCCTTGGGAAGAGCAGACACCTGGAAACAGAAATGTTTTTTAGGAGATAATACCAGCAGAAGGGGTTTCCCTTCCTTTCAGTTTGACAACTTCTCACTGTCACCTGGAAGGCAAGAAGAATGTAGAACAACCTGTTTAGTTCCTCTGCTCTTTGCTCCTTTACCTGGCAGCCTCCTAGCTAGCTCACAGGTGTAACCAGGGCTCCCCTGCTTCCAGGAAGTATAACACAGAAGTTCTGCCAAGCTCAAAAGCAGTCAAAGGTGTACTGCATTAGTCAGTGAATGGACCAGCAGGGAGCCAGGCCATCCACAGACCTTATCTGCCAGGGATCCAGAAGATACTGGCCAAACCTCTGAGACATCCAAAACCTCCAGGGCTGTAATAATAGACTGTGGGTAGCAAGTTGTGATTTTTTTTCTAGGTAAAACAGTTTGAAGAAGAACCAGCACAGCCTCACACATAAAGATATGCAATAAATATCAGCTAAAGTGAACAGAAAAGCATTTCTAGTTAGACTGCTAGCCAAAGCCAAGAGTCAGGCAAGAAAAAAGTGACTTGCCTTTTCTTCTCATATAAAGTAGGTTCTCAGGATCTAAACTTCGAAAATGGTGTAGATATTCTCCAGCTCTTGTACCTTGTGCTGTCCCTTAGAGAAAGGTAACTCGAGGATGCTTAGGCTTCTTACCAGTATCTTCTTTTATGTAATATACAGTGATTATAGCACTAGAAATATGATGTGGTTTTTGTATTGGCTTAATTAAATTTTATAAAAAAGGAAATTTCCCCCCATACTTCTAGAGCTCAAGCTTTCCCTCCTACACCCACCAGTGATAACTTTGCACCACCAAGGCACAGTTGACAATGGTTTGAAATAAGACCCTTAAATTGCTTCAGAACTTACATTTACAGAGATACCACCTAGTGTAACCCTACATCTGCATCTGGGAATCTCCTGGGGAGAGGGCCTAAGTCTAGTATTAAAATTACTGTCATCCTTAATAGCTAACCTTCTAAAGCACTTTTTATGCCTGGTGCTATTCTAAGCCCTTAACTAATCCTCACAACAGCCCAACAGGGTAAACACCATTATGATTTCCATCCACTTTCCCAGGTACCCTGCACAGGGCTGGCATGCAGTCAGCACATAAACCTTTGTCAGATGATTTAAAACACTGTGTGTTACATAAAAACCAGTGATGTTCAAAGATGGATGACCTTGAAAGGGTACACTTCAAAAACAAGGACAAGTAAGAAAGGGGGCAAAGGGACCTTCTCAATTAAACTGAACCAGAGAGAAAAACCTGGATGGATATAACTGAGAACAACATGTAAAAGCTGCTCTGGGAGGGAAGGGGTGATGCAGACAGGCAGGCTCCCATCCCAAACGGCTTCGGGCAGTGCGGTCACCCCCAGGGCACATCACTCCACAGTCAACACCCAAGCTTCTGCCTGGGACTGTCTCTATCCTTCTTAGTTAGGTCACCCTGTCTCCATTCAGAGTAAGAGAATCACATCCCCAGCAACAGTGGAGTTGGGGAAAGACCACTGGAAAAGAAATCTAGCCCTGACCCTGTCATTAAATGGCTGGATCGCAGGTTCCTCCTGTATAACAGAAGCTGGGAGTAAATGATCCCTGAGTCCCAGAGTTCTAACTCTCCATGATTTAGCCCCTTCTGCTTGAGAAGACCTCCTTATGTTGCAATCCTTTTCCAGGGCCTTTCCTTAGGAAAAGCCTGGGCTTAGGTCTGAAGGAGAAGGCGGTATGTGTAACCACTCACTGAAAGGAGAACAGCGCTTCCAGCAGAATTTGTTTTCAGGGACAGTGTCTTACCCTGTTGCCTAGGCCAGAATGCCAAGGCGTCGGCCTAGCTCACAGCAACCTTAAATTCCTGGGTTCAAGCAATCCTCCTGCCTCAGCTTCCTGAGTAGCTGGGACTATAGGTGCCCGCCGCAATGCCCGTCTAATTTTTCTGTGTTTAGTTGAGATGAGGTCTTGCTCCTGGTCTCGAACTCCTGAGTTCAAAGGATTCTCCTGCATTGGCCTCTCAGAGTGCTAGGATTATAGGCATGAGCCACCACACCTGGCCCCCGATGAATATTTTTAGGACAGAAATGAGTATTATCAAGATTCTTAAAAGGAGTATCAACAACTCCACTCCAGAGTAAGGTATGCACAAAGGGTTATATAGGCTCAGGAGTAAAACCCCCAACATTTAATTTTTCCTTTTACTTTTAAATTATAATAGACCCTCCATAGTTGACCACCTCCCTACACTGACAACCTCAAGTTGACCTAATTTTCATAGACCGGACATGTACCACATGTACGTATCAGTACAGTAGGCCTATTTCCTTATGTTGCTACCTCCATATATTGACCAGTTCATTTCAGACCCTCAGAGTGGTCAGCTTACAGAGGTTCTACTATATTTAACATTAAAGAAAAAAAAAAATCAGGGCGGTGCCTGTGGCTCAGTGAGTAGGGTGCCGGGCCCATGTACCAAGGGTGGCAGGTTCAAACCTGGTCCCAGCCAAACTGCAACCAAAAAAAATAGCTGGGCGTTGTGGTAGGCGCCTGCAGTCACAGCTACCCAGGAGGCCGACGCAAGAAACACGATTGTAAGAGGGACTTTATTTAACAAATGCAATCAGTGTAACCTGGTTTCTTGTACCCTCAATGAATCCCCAATAATAAACAAAAAAAAGGAAAGAAAATCAGCTAAGCCCAAGAGCTGGAGGTTGCTGTGAGCTGTGATCCCACGGCACTCTACCGAGGGCAACAAAGTGAGACAAAAAAAGAAAAAACAGATACAGAGTCTGAATTTTTACCTTTTTATCCCAACAAAGGACTTAAGAACCTATAGCCCATGATACTATTGGGGTGACATGCCTATAGGATTATTATTTCAGTAGGTCAGAGAATCAGGTATGGGAAGAGAAGCAAGAATTTGTCCTCCTATTGAGGACCGTATGTACATGTGGTATTTCTCCCCAGATTAGAGTACATCTCTCAGAAGCAAAGAAAATGAAGGATATGTGGTAAAAACATAAAGTTGGTCCCCTAGGAAACCATTAAACCATAAACCATAACCATGGTTAAACCATAAACCATATTTTATATGGAAAATACAGTTATTCAAGGTACACTAACCCTACAGATATGGAGGACTGATTTTTTGTATGTGTGCGTTCTGTAGGGCCAATGGTGGGACTACAGCATATGAGGATTTTGGTATCTAAAGAGAGGGGAGTCCTAGGGATGACAGTACATGATAAATGGTCAATTGAGTTTTTACCATGGTAATGGCGCTTCCTAGAAGATGAAGATATAAAAGGATATGCATTAAGTCCCAAGGATATTTTCCCTTGGATAGTAAATTAAACAATAATGAATGTCACAACAGTTGCTCTTTGAGATTACCAATACCTTTCTAAAGAAACTTGGTATTATGGTTTCACACATGAAATTCAATTTATAAAATGAGCTACATTAATTTAAGGTCCAAGGAACAGACCTTCACATCAAGTCATAAGGTTTCTATTTAGGGTTTCTAAAAATGGCAGGAAAAAAAAAAAAGAAAATTACAGATGAAGATGACCTTCAATGTCCTGTGAACCCTCATAACCCTTTCTTACACCTCATGACATCAGAGTCCAGCAAGAACCCAATAACCCATGTTGTAAAAGAACCACTGATCCCAGCACCTCACCAGTGAACTGATTCAGCCTGAAAGTCCCTACTCTCTTCCTCTTTTCCTTTACCTCTGAGATGCTCAGAGCACTGAACTTTCAAAATGGAAGACACAATGCCACATGGCCTGGGAAATCAAGGAAGTTGATACAGCAATACACAAGTGTAAATGAATCTCATGAATACTGTGAAGAACCAGAGAGGGATGGTACTTTTCACTTTGCCCACATACCCAAAGTTAATTAAAGTTGACCAGAAAATTAAAGTCTAAAACTGGTTCCTTACCTAGGAAGATCAGAAAAGCTATAGACTCCTTGAAGTAAGAAGTCACAAGTTGGTGATCTGAAATCAGTTTTGTTACTCTGAAACAAGTTAATGTTTTTATACTTTAAGATACTAAAGAAGTATCTAGAATTAACCTACTTTTTCAGGCTTAAAGGACAGTCTAACTATCCAAAGCAACCCCAAAACTCCCCAGAGTGTGACACCAATGATTTATCACCCATTAGACACACACATGCCAGAATCTCACTTCTGGTTGTTTTTCACTTTCAAAAGGCAGTTATGTTACTTGTTATCTTTCTTCCTTCTCACTTGATCTCTATTTTCTTCTACCCTCAGTTTTTAATTTTTCTGTTCTTCAACACTAATTCAAAGTAGACAAGAAAAATCACCTTTTATCAAACCTCCTCACTACTCAACAGAACCAAGAGGTGGGCAGGGAAATCACAAGATAGTTACTTTCCTCACTTCTCCAAATCAAAAGATAAACTTGACTAAATTCATCCATATTTCCTAAAATATGAAAATTTAAAGACACACAGATACTAAACCCTTGGCTGTTATCCTAGTGATGACAATTACAACCATTTAGGATTCACCTGAGAAATTCCAGTATGACTCCCTTAGCTTCCAGGCAAAAATAGCCAGAACATTCCACTTCCTCTGTGTTGCTTTTACTGTTATCCTTTTCCTCAGACTTTAGTAGAAGGAATCCTTTCAAATCTGAATGACTGGTAGCCAGTTAGTCAAGGCCCCTTACTTGGGAACCACAGCAGTGAGTTCTGACTCACTAGCATCAGAGTGAAGCCACTCAAACAGCAGCAGAGAGCCAAGTTCTCACAGCAGTAGGGATAGAGACTGAACCACCAGCCGTCTTTATTTAAAGGTGGAGCAGAGAGGCTGTCTTTGCATTGAAATCTGTCTGTAAGACCAGAGAAACTGGTTCAACGGGGAAAAGGGAGGCAGATGCCCCTTGGCTGCTTACACCCTTGGCCCTAGTCAGTCCTTCTGTGTTGCAACTGGGCAAGGCTCTTCCATGGAGTTTCAGGGCTCTGGGCCACCTACCCAAGGACAATACAGACCTTATCTTTTCAACATGCTTCCGAATTCATGCCTACAGGCCGAGTGAAGACTCTGGTCTGTCTCTTCTGCTAGAGCTAGTCCCAGGGCAGTTCCCAAGGCTCCATGCCTTACCACCCTAGCCAGCCATACCCAGGCATTTCCTTGGAGGCACCTGACGCACCTCCCACTTAAGCCCAGTGTTCCATCTTCACAAGTTTCGGATCTAGGAAAGAGGGAGGAGTAAAGTGGAGAGGGCTACAGGCAGCCACCTTGTAACCTTTCTTTTCCCTTTTATGCTCTCATCACTAGACGTTTTGCCCCCATCTGAGGCAGAGGCCCCCTTCGGCTCTGGTAGCATCCACCTCGCATGCCCCCTGCTCTAGCCATAGAGCCCATGGCCACTGCTTTCCCAGTGTCCAAGGAAGAGGTCAACCACCTGGACCCCAGGCTGGCTCCCCACCCCTCCTCTGCACCACAGCATGAGGGACTGCCAGGGCAATTCTCAGCAAAGTGAGGGCTGGTGAGATCCCCAAAGAATTACCCTATAGGGAGGCTGGGTCTGCCACACATCTGGATTCAAGGAGGCAGCTGCAGGCAGCTCAAATAAGCCCTGCCCAAGCCTCCACATTTTGCCTTTGACAGGAAATGAGCTCCTAAGAAATCCTGCTGATTACATGTCTTACCACAAAAAATAAGTGAGGGGAGGGATATGTTAATAAATTTGATTTAAGAATTCCACATGGTATATCAAATCATCACATTGTACCCCGTAAATGCATACAGTTATGATTTTAATTAAAAACTAAATAAAAAAAATAAAGAAAGAAATCCTGCTGAGAAACCCTTCACCATGAAAGTGGCCTTCCAAGGGAACCCACCCCCTCAGATTCCCTTTTGCCACTTCCTGCTTCCTCCCCTAATACTCTTTTTCTTCAGTTCCCAGCCTTAGTTTTGAATATTTCTGAACCAGTCTTAGAGCGTTCCTGCCCCCTCAGATTCCTTCTCCCTTTGAATTCTGGTTTATAAAGTTGGATATCACAAGGTTCCAGGCTGTTCTAACTGAACAGAGAGACTGAGACAGTCTAATGCTAGGATAATAAACCGAACAGAGAGATTGAGACAGTCTAATGCTAGGATCATAAACCTTAATGATTTGGGGAAAAGTCCTTCAGATTTAATTGGTTTTTACAACCTTAAATCCGCTCAGGACATACGATTTGTCAGGGCTATGTCCTGTGTATCACAAAGAAGATGGTGAAGGGTGCTTGGATGAAGTTTACTCACCAGTAACTCTGCCAGAAAGTGCCATCAGGATTTTGCATAGATTGGAGACGGGTCATCAAAATGGGAGCGGGGCCGAGAGGCCCACTAGTTAAAACTTTTTAAAAGGGCAAATGCCAAGTAAAAGGTTATATTCACACTTTCAACCTCACAAAAACAGTCTTTCTTTCCCCACTCTCCTTGCTTAAGTGTTAAACTGACATGAGCAGTGTTAGGAACATCTGCTAACTCTGTCTAGGAAGGTCCTGATTTCTTTTTCAGGAGGAGCTACACAATCCACAGCCTTCCCTCTGTGATCTTTCTCACTCTCCCTTGTTGCCAGCTGCTTTGAGGGAAATTGTAAGCTTCCTGCAAGTCTCCTGAACACATTAAAATTAGCAGAATAATTAAATACAGTCCTAATTGGGTGTGAAGAGTGTTCTTGGTTAATTAATGAGCCAAGTACGTCCCTGAGCTGCAAATCCATGCTGGCCTGTGAAAGCCTAGGCAGAGAAAAGTGCATTTCAGTCCCATAGGAAAACTGTCACTTGGCAAAAATAGTTCCTGGTGTAGGAATAAGTGTCAAACGCATTCCTATAGCTGGGAGTCATGTGTCAATCCTGCAATTGAGGTCCATTTGAGAATGAGAAGTGAAGTGTGGCTCCCCACCACTACAGGATGGGAAGGGACACAGGAGGGCACACACAGTTCTGAGTCCCCCTCCCTGACCCCTGGCAGGCTGGCACCCTGACATCCAAAGCTGCTGGTAAAGTAACTGAGTTCCCAAAGAGCATCAGCTCAGAACACCGGCAGGGGAGAGCGCGCCCTCCTGTCCCCACTCCCCGGCCGCTCCCTCCCCAGGGGGCTCCCCCATTGGAGCTAGACTTCATCAGTTCGGCTAAAAGAAGGCACCAACACTGCTGTCCGCCACTCACCACTGCACTGGAGGCAACAGCAGCACTTAGCGAAGATCCACCCCAAAAAGGGACCTCGGGTGTAAGCCCGGTTGCTGCCCTTCATGCTGCCCCTCGGCCCCAGCGCTCCCGCATCGCACAGGGTGAGAGCGCAGCGGGCAGGAAACTTCTGCGCTGCCACCCGGGAGCCAGCTCCCGCCCTCGCTCTCAGCTCTCTGGCTGCTCCCTGCCGTCCTCTCCCCGCAGCAGCCGCGGCTCTGACTTACTGGGAGTCAGTGCCAACTAGGAAGAGGGGTGGGGCCTGACTGGGAGGGCGGACCTAAGGGGGCGGAGCTCCAAGGTCCAGCTGTTTGTGGGAGACCTAACGAGCCCCGCCTGAGAGATTTCACACATCGCCGGCCGGGCTCTGGGCTCTGGGCACTGGGCACTGGGCAGACGTTGGGATGATAGTCTGACACAGAGCACCTGGCACAAAACAGGCCCCTCAACTCCCACCATGATCTGCTTTGGCTTAATAAAAGACAACTAGAAGAAGCCAAAGAGGTGAGAGAGGAGCAGATTCACATACACAGTAACGCTTTTCTCTCTAACACTGTCACCCTTGGCTGGGACTCAGCCTCCTCTGTATTGACAACACCTTCCCACAAACCTTTTCTTTCCTTCCATTTAATGCTTATTACTAATGATAATAGTGCCCTCACCTCTTTAGCAGCTTACCAACTGCAAGTATGTGTTCAAAAGCACTCTGGGCTTGTAATCACAAAACCAAAGTTCAAAGCTCAGTTTTGCCATCTACTAGCTGTCTGACTTTAGGCAAATCATTCTACCTGTTTGATATTTTGTTTCTCCATTAAAAAAAAAAACACAGTAGAAGTAAAAATAATTCTTACATTACACACTTGCTAGTAGAATAAAAAAGACAGATCCATGGACATACCTGTCACATAGATCATGTTTTACAAGTTCCAGGAGAATGAATGGCTACAGAGAAATTCCAAATAGCCTACCATGGGAGGAGATCTCCATTTACCATCTGCCCCAAATACACCCAATGGATCAATCATTCATTTACTTATACCTTTTCCATATTCTTCTTACTTAAGCCTTTTCCTTCCTTCCTTCCTTTCTCCCTTTCTTCCTCCCTCCCTCCCTTTTTTTTTTTTTTTTGAGACAGAGCCTCAAGCTGTCACTCTGGATAGAGTGCTGTGGCATCACAGCTCACAGCAATCTCCAATTGCTGGGCTCAAGCAAGTCTCTTGCCTCCGCCTCCCAAGTAGCTGGGCCTACAGGCGCCCGCCACAACACCCAGTCATTTTTTGGTTGCAGCCGTCATTGTTGTTTGGCGGGCCCGGGTTGGATTTGAACCCGCCAGCTCAGGTGTACTTGGCTGGAGCCTTAGCCCATTGAGCCACAGGCGCCAAGCTATCTTTTTTTTTTTTTTTTTTTAATTTTGTCACATAGATAATGTTTTACAAGTTCCAGGAAAATGAATGGCTACAGAGAAATTCCAAATAGCCTACTTATGGGAGAAGATCTCCATTTACCATCTGCCTCAAATACACCCAATGGATCAATCACTCATTTACTTATACCTCTTCTATATTTCTCTTGTTTAAGCCTTTTTCTTTCTTTCTTTCTTTTTTTTTAATTTTGAGACAGAGTCTCACTATGTTGTCTTTGGTAGAATGCCCTGGCATCACAGCTTACAGCAACCTCAAACTCTTGGGCTTAAGCGATTCTTTTGCCTCAGCCTCCTGAATAGCTGGGACTACAGGCATCTGTCACAATGCCCGGCTATTTTTTGGTTGCAGTTGTCATTTTTGTTTGGCAGGCCCAGGCTGGGTTCCAACCTGCTGGCCTTGGTGTATGTGGCCAGTGCCCTACTCACTGAGCTACAACACTGAGCCCTTTTTCATGTTTTAAGGCCCAATTTACTTTCTATAACAGCCTGAAGCCTACATGGACTGCATTGAAGTATCTCACTCCTTTGTGTCCAGCTTTAGGGCAAAGGGCCTGTTTGAAACACATAACACTTATAAAGAGGGCCCATTCATCAGAAAAAAGGGAAGGTTATAAGAAGAATGAAAAACAGAAGCTTGATCACCCTAGTAACCAATTCCCACCCAGAAGAAAGACAGTGACGGGAGAAGGCTTTTACTAATAGGAGTTATTAGTTATGTTTACCTGGATGGAGCTGGAACATATTTTTATTAGTAAAGTATCTCAAGAATGGAGGATTTGGGGCTTCCATTCTGAGTTTTTAATTTTATTTATTTTTTTCCTTTATTAAATCATAACCGTGTACATTAATGCATTTATGGGGTGCAATGTGCTAATTTGATATACAATGTGGAATGCTTACATCTAACTGATTAATATAACTATCTTTGCTTACTTATTTGTTGTGGTAAGACATTTATACTCTATTCTTAATAGTTTTGAAATGTACCATTGCATTATTCACATTAGGTGAGGTCCCACCAAATATCCTCCCTCTTCCTGGCCTCCCCTCACCCCTGTCCTCTCCCTCCTCCTCCATCCTTCTTTCTGGACTATAGCTATGTTTTGCCATTTGTATGAATGTATAGGTGATTTCATAGTAGTTTTGAGTACTTTGGATACTTTTTTCTCCATTCTTGACATATTTTACTAATAAGAATATGTTCCAGCTCCATCCAGGTAAACATAAAAGATGTGAAGTCTCCATCTTTTTATGGCTGCATAGCATTCCATGGTACACATATACCACAATTTGTTAATCCATTCATAGGTCGATGGGCATTTGGGCTGCTTCCATGTTTGACATAGGTTGGCTGATTGGATACATAAACTCAGACCAGATATCTGTTGCATACAAGAGTCTCATCTTACTTTAAAGGATAAAAATAGACTCAGGGTGAAGGGATGGACATCCATTCCCATCAGTTTGAACCATGTTTAGATTTGCACCTTATTCATCTATGTGCTAAGGCATCTACCACATGGTTTGGACACAGAATCCTCAGTAAATGATAGGAATAACACTTAATAAGCAACAATTTCTAATATTTATTAAGCATTTATATGCCTTGTAGTTTCGTCAGTATTCTATTAGTTCATTTATCCATTCCCACACACAAACCTTATAAAGTAGGGTTCTTCTTTTATATATGAGGAATGCAAATTAATGAATTCTGAGGCTTTAATGTTTTAACTTGAAATAGAAACTCTAAAACACCTGACCTCATAGAAAGAACAGCACCTATGGAAATGGAACACATTATTCTTAGTAAAGCATCACGAGAATGGAGAAGCATGAATCCCATGTATTCAAGTTTGATATGAGGACAATTAGGGACAATTATTGACACGGTGGGGGTGAGGGAAGGGGGGAGCAGAGAGAGAAAGAATG
>CAUYRH010105484.1:0-31100 GCA_963574655.1 Perodicticus potto | reverse complement strand
TTCTCTTTATAGAGATCTTTCACATCTTTTGTTAGATATAATCCCAGGTATTTCAGTTCCAGCATTTCCTGAAAACTATACTTGCTTCATTGTATTGCTTTTGCCCCATCATCAAAGATTAGTTGATTATGTGTGTGTCGGTCTATTTTCTGAGCTCTCTATTCCATTCTATTGAACTATTTGTCTATCTTTCACCAACACTACACTGTCTTGATTATTGTAGCTTTCTTGTAAGTCTTGAAGTTACAATGTCCACAGTACCCAAAAAAAATTAGTCCCTATGAAAATCCCAATGGCATTTTTTTAAGAAATTTTTACAAGTCCTAAAATTTATATAGAATCTCAAAGGACCCTATATAGCCAAAAAATCTTTGGAAAGAAAAACAAAGTTGGAGGTTTTATTCTTCCTGTTTTGTAGCATATCATAAAGCTACACTAATCAAAATAATATGATATTGGTATAAAGACAGACATATAGAACAATGGAACAGTATGGAGCCCAGAAATAAACCCTCACACATGTAGTCAACCGATACCTGATGGAGGAAAGGGCAGTCTCTTCAACTAATGGTGGGGAAAGTGAATGTGTACATCCAAGAGAATAAAGGGAAGGAGGTGACCGGCAAGTATCAAGCTCATGTCAGAAAGCAGGACCCTGTTTCAAGAATCAGGAGAGTAGTTTTCAGCTGGGAACAGGGACATTTTGATTGCTTCAGTGATTTGGGGAGTAGGGTGCAATACTGGCATTTAATGAATGGCAATTAATGGCCAAGTGGGTCTGTCCTGCCCTGTGAAGCAATTTCCTTTCTTGTGTTAGAAATGTCACACTGGAGATTTATGAGGGCGAAAACCCTCTTTATCATTATCTGAACCCAGAAGTCAACTCTTTTTACATATAAATACACAACGAAAAATACACATGGAATTTTTCAGGAAAGCAACCACCATATAAATCAAGGGAAAATAGCTGCCCACTATTTTGGAAAGTCAATTCTCTAAAACATATTTAAAAAACTGTTTATGATATTTGAATCACAAATGTATGATTAAATCAGTATCAGCCTACATTTGTGCTGTAACATTCATGGTGAATAGATGGGTAGGTAAATAGATAAGTTAGATATAGATATATTTAGTATAGATATATAACAGATAACATATACATATGTGAATATTATTTAGCCCTTATTTCAAAATGTCCAATATAAAAAAGAAGTGGTAATATTTAGTTGAATATTTGAAGTTGTGTTTCATAACTTTGCTCACAAATCAAGAACTCATTCTGCCAGTTAGTTTTTCTAGTAAAACAATGAAACCATCAAGATTAAGTGCACATTTTACAGAGAAATAGTAGTTCCTTTGCCATGTGTGAGGTTGCCTGAGCTGGGATAAGAGAAAACTTTTGGGGTGCTGGAAACGCACTTTTATGGAGGTGAATGATGATGACGTGACCCATTTGTGTGTCAGGAAACCTCTTCCAGCGGTGTGCTCAGTATCATGCAGTTCATGTACTTTACTGTGTTGTTAGTTTCCTATTATTGCCGTTTGCTAATATAGCTATTAAAAACAACACAAATGCATTCTCTTATACCTATACAATTCTACAATGGGTCTGGGAGATTGTGTGTCTTCTGGAGGTTCTAGGGGAGAATTCTTTCCCTTGCATTTTCTAGCATCTAGAAGCTGGCCACATTCCTTAGTCCATCTGCTTCCATTGTCACTTCTCCTACTCTGCCTCCCCGCCTTCTTCAGACCCTTGTGACTATTGGCCCACCTAGAATAATTTGGATAATCACCCTATCTCAAGATCCTTAACTTAGTCATGTTTGCAAAGGCCCTTTTGCCTTGTATTCAGATTCTAAGGCTGAAGACATGGAGATGTGTGGGAGCCATCATTCTACCTAACAGGTCTCAATAATGATATTTTTACCTCAGTTTTCAAATAAGAAAAAAGAAAAATGATTCTTTGAGTCATAGATGATAGGTTGTTTTACACACTGTGCAATGAAAAAGAATTTCAAATTTGAATGCCTTCTCTAAGCTTGCCAAAGAAAGTTATTTTAAAAGATTTTGTTTAGTTTTATAGAATTTTCCTGAAAATTATACAAGGAAAAATTAAACATTAAAGATAAAATATTGCAAAATTATATGACATATCTTTTTAATATATTTGAAAAGTTAAATGGGCTCATTTTTTAAGCTGTCAGAAAATGAAAACAATCTTATTTGTGAAAGTGAGGGGTACTCCATTTGTAATGTGAAGGATATTATCACAGAATTAATTAGCAAAGTTATATTATTTTACAATATCTTTTTTTTGCTGGGCACAGTGGCTCACACCTGGATCTCAGCACTCTAGGAGGCTGAGGTAGGTGGATTGCTTGGGCTCACAAGTTTGAGACCAGCCTGAGCAACAGCAAGACCCAATCTCTAAAAAACAGCCGGGCATTGAGGTGGGTGCCTATAGTCCCAGCTCCTTAGGAAGCTGAGGCAGGAGGATCACTTGAGCCCAAGAGTATGAGGTCGCTATGAACTATGATGCTACGGCACTTTACCCAGGGTGACTAAGTGAGACTCTGTCTCAAAAAGAAAAAATCTTCAAGATTTTTCCATATCCATCCTTGCAGTAAATAGGCAGAAATATGCTTAATGATACTAATTTGGAAGTATATTTCTCTCACTTAGATATTATTCTTATTAGTCATAATAATTGAATTTAAAGATTTTTATGAACATATCAAAATGGGTGATTTATATATTTGAAATGAACATGGATCATGTTAGCCAACTTTGCAAGAATCATTAAAAACAAAATAAAATACTTAAAAAGTCCCCAGAGATTTTGAGGCCACAGAACAATTTAATCACTCTAATTAGAAAAGGTTTCAGATCCAGTGGAAATGTTCATACCTGCTTCCTTGGAAAGACAGTAAATGACTCTAGTATTTCTAATAGATAATCAGTGGAAAGGGAGCTCAGTGCAGTAGGACAGTTACAGCAGAAGCAGCAAAACACCCTGGAAACATGTAAGGAAGGAGATCAGAGAATCATATGAGGAGAGAAAAACAAGTCAAATAATACCCTCCAAATATTTTCCATAAATAATGCTATGACTTGAGCGACATCTGTGGCTCAGTGAGTAGGGCACCGGCCCCATATACCAAGGGTGCAGGTTCAAACCCGGCCCTGGCCAAACTGCAGGCTTTGTGGTGAGCACCTGTAATCCCAGCTACTCGGGAGGCTGAGGGAAGAGAATCGCCTAAGCCCTGGAGCTGGAGGTTGCTGTGAGCTGTGACAGCACAGCACTCTACTGAGGGTGATAAAGTGAGACTCAGTTTCTAAAAACAAATAATAATAATGCTATGACACTAAAAATGTGAATATATGTATGTATCATGATAACATGAGATATTTTTAAAACAATGTTAACTAACGAAATATAATAAAATCTCTGCACTCATTCATCTCAACTAATCTTAGAGTATTGACTTTGAGTCTATTAATCTAATTGTCCTGAGAAGTCTCCCACCAAACTTTTTACCTTTTGTACTAGTTTCTGTCCCCAATCCACACCCTAGTCTCTGATAGTTATCAAAGAACATGATCTCCAAGATACTGTTGAACACTTAACAAATGAATGTATGCTCTTAATTTTAGAGTAAGGGCATTCTATTGATTTCATAGAAATTGTCTACGTAGACACATCATCTATGAATTACATTTCAGGAGAATAAAGAGGACATTACAAAATATTAGTTAAATAAAAGGAGACATTAGGTCTGATAAGGATAAGAACCAGTGGATTAAAGGATGAGTCCCTATTGAAGTAAAGACCAAAAACAGAATAAGAAACTAGAGAACTGAGCAGAGATTCCATGGAAGAGATTAAGACTGATTAAGAGTTGGGGGCACACTTGAAGGTTTAGTGGGAGAATGTGGCTTTGCCACTCACTTTCACAAAGTTAACTATAAAATTAATAGTCAATACAAAAACTCCCAGTAGCCTTTAGAACCATAAGCCATGCACACAAGTATTTTCAAAATCTTGGTATTTGATTATTACCCCCTCATTTACAAAGCTTAAACCAAGAATGATTATTATTTACGGTCAAATAAAACCCTTGTTAGTCTGGGTTATAAAGTCTTATGTAAATTTTAGCAGGGATGCCAAGACAATCAACTGGAGAGGAGAATATTCCTCTCAACAACTGGTGCACAGACGAGTGGGCATCTATCCGCACAGGAATGAGGTTAAACCCTCCTTCACACCACAGACAGAATTAACTCAAAATGTATCAGCTTCAAATGTAAGAACTGAGAGAATGTAACTTACAGATAAACATAGAAGGCTAGGTGTGGTGGCTCACATGTGTAATCCCAGCACTTCGGGAGGCCAAGGCAGGAGGATCCCTTGAGGGAAGCCGTTTGAGACCAGTCTAAGCAAAGGGAGACCCCATCCATACAAAAAATAGAAAAATTAGTCAGACATGGAGGTTTGTGCCTGTAGTCCCAGCTTCTCAGGAAGATGAGGCAGGAGATCACTTGAGCCCAGAAACTGGAGGTAGCAGTGAGCTGTGCACTCTACCCAGAAAACAGAGTGAGACCCTATCTCAAAAACAAACCATAGAAGTAAATTTCCTTGATCTTGGATTAGACAAGAGTTTCTTAGATATAACACTATATTAGTCAAGGTTCTCCAGAGAAACAGAACCAATAACATACATGTAAATATGTAAGAGAAGAGTTATAATCATGGAGGCTGAGAAGTCTCAGGAGGTGGTGTCTGCAAGCTGGGGAATCAAGAAAGCTGGCAGCGTAATTCAGTTGAGTTTGAAGACTGGAGTCCCATGAATCAGGAATACTAACATTTGAGGGCTGGAGAAGATGGTCCAGAAGAGGGAGAAAGAATTTACTCTTCCTCCACATTTTTGCTCTCTTTGGGCCCTCAACATACTGAATAATGCCCACTCACACACAGCCTGCTTACTCAAATACTACTGACACCTCCAGAAATAATGTTTTACACATACTCCTCAAGCCAGTCAAGTTCATACTTAAAAGTAACAATCACAAACACCAAAAGCACAGGTGACAAAAGAAAAAAAGAGATAAATAAGATGCTGTCAAAATTAATTTTGTGCTTCAAAGAGCTACCATTAAAAGACAATGCACAGAATGGAAAAGAAATCTTTAAAAAATACATATCTGATAAGGGGCTTATATCCAAAAATGTATCAAGATCTGTTACACCTTGAGGAGGAGGACAACAAAACCCCAAATTTTAAAATGGGCAAAGGCTCTGAATAGATATCAC
Source organism: Perodicticus potto (assembly GCA_963574655.1). Taxonomy (NCBI): domain Eukaryota; kingdom Metazoa; phylum Chordata; class Mammalia; order Primates; family Lorisidae; genus Perodicticus; species Perodicticus potto. The sequence continues at coordinate 25,786 of CAUYRH010105484.1, read as the reverse complement.
TCCGAAGAAGACAACCAAATAGCTGATAACCATATGAAAATCTGCTTAGCCTTATCGGTCAATATGGAAATGATCAAACTCACCATGACCAAGATGGCTAAAATAAAAAGACAGATGATAACAAGCATTGGCAAGGATGCAGAAAAACTGGAACCCTCGTGCATTGCTGGTGGGATCGTTAAATGGCCACTTCGGAAAACAGTTTGGCAGTTCTTCAAACATTAAAATCTAAAGTTACCATATGATCCACCAATTTCACTCCTAGATATACAACCAAGTGAATTTAAAACACATATTCACCCAAAAACCGAGACGTGAATGTTCATAGCAGTTTTATTCATAATTGCTAAATAGCAGAAATAACCCAAATGTTCATCAACTAATACACGGGAAAAAAATGGCATATCCATACAGTGAAATGTTATTTGACCATAAAAAGGAAAGAAGCTGCTGATACACACTCAACAGGGATGAACTTTGAAAACATTGTGCTTAGTGAAAGAAGCCAGATATTGAAAAAGATCACGTCTTGTATGATCTCATTTATATGAAACACAGGCAAAACCATCATTCAGAAAGTAAATCAGTGGTTTCCAGAGTGTGGGGTAGGGCGGAATGGGGAGTAGCTGCTAATGGGCCTGAGGTTTCTTTTCGGCAATTATTGTATAACTCTGTGAATATAATAAAAGCCATTGAATCATACACTTCATTTCTTTTATCTTTAAAAAAATAATTTTATAGATTTATGGGGTACAAGTACAGTTTTGTTACATGAATTGAATCATATACTTTAAAAGACTGAATTCTATGGAATGTGAATTATATTTCAATAAAGCTATTAATTTTTTTTTTTTTGAGATAGTCTTATTTTATTGCCCTGGGTAGAGTGCTGTGGCATCACAGCTCACAGCAACCTCCAACTCCTGGGCTCAGGTGATCCTCTTGCCTTAACCTCCCAAGTAGCTGGGACTACAGGAGCCCGCCACAATGCCCAGCTATTTTCTTGTTGCAATTTGGCCAGGGCCAAGTTCGAACCCACCACCCTCAGTATATGGGGCTGGCGCCCTACCCACTGAGCCACAGGCACTGCCCAAAGCTATTAATTTTAAGGGATTCTGTATATAGGATTCCTTTATACAGCAACCTGCCCCAGTGTTTTGTTTTGTTTTGAGACAGGCTCACACTCTATCTCCCAATAGATTGGGCTAGCCCAATCACAGCTATTGCAGCCTTGAACTCCAGCATTCAAGCAGTCCTCTTGCCTCAGCCCCCCAAGTATCTAGAACTAGAAGCACATGCCACCACACCCAGGTAATTTTATATCTATATATCCATATATATCTATATCCGTATATATATGTACATATATAAATCAAGTAGGGAGGGGTCTGGCTACATTGCCCAGACTGGTCTCAAATTCCTGGCCTCAAGCAGTCCTCCCATGTCAGCCTCCCAAAGGGCTGGGATTTCTAGTGCATATAATATAGAAATCTTTTTCTAAGAATTCAGTTTACATCCTACCTACTTTCTGGGTTTTAGATGAAATGAGGCATAATTATAATATCACTCATTTTTATAAATATTTATTAAGTACTTACAATATAATAGGCATCAATGAATTAAGAGCATATACAATGGAATTTTTCTTTTTCTCCTAAAAAATAAGAAAAATTCAAGTATCTTCCTAACTTGTCTCATTTCCAAAACGTCACTTTTTTTTTTTCTTTTTTTTTTACAGACAGGGTTTTGCCCTGTTGTCAGGGCTAGAATGTAGTGGTATCATCAGAGCTCACTGTAGCCTCCAATTCCTCAGCTCGAGGGACCCACCTGTCTCAGCCTCCCAAGCAGATGAGGGACGCATCACTGCACCTGGATAATTTTTTTTATTTATTATAGAGACTGGGTCTTGCTATTGCCCAGGCTGGTCTTAAACTCCTGGCTTGAAGCACTGCCTTGGCCTCCCAGAGTGGTAGGATTACAGGTGATAATATTTATCATTACCACACTCAGTGCACATCTCTTTTAATGGACTGTATTAAATATGTGATATGGATTTATATCTGCATTAGCATTAGGTGTTAGACACGATAGCTACCGACAGAAAGTTTACCTCCTTAAGAAGAGATATAAAATAATTCTTAAAGCATTTGGTTAACAGTTTGGAATATCTAAGCATAAGAAAAAAGTATTTTTAATTATACTCAATTCTGGGAGGGGGTTGTTTTTTGTCTTTTTTGTTGTTTTGTTTTAATAGTGTCACTATGTTGCCCAGGCTGGAGTGCTGTGGCATCAACCTAGTTCACAACAACCTCAAACTCCTGGGTTCTGGGTTCAAGTGATCCTTCTGCCTCAGGCTCCCAAGTAGCTAAGACTACAGGGTGAGGTCAAGATACCCAGCTAAGTTTTCTATTTTTAGCAGAAATGCAGCCTTGCTTTTTTTCAGGCTGGTCTCAAACTTCTAAATTCAAGTGATCTTCCGCCTCAGCCTCCCAGAGTGCTGGGATTACAGTGTGAGTCGCCACACCTGGCTTTATCCAAGGCTTTGCATGCCTGTTTTCCTACATTAAAGTTCTCTTGGCCATAACATATCCCTGGAGCAGCTCTTTCTCACGGTTGGTATCTCCAAGTTATTTAAGGGGGTGTTGGGGTTTTTTTTTTAGGAGACAGGGATTCACTATTTTGCCCAGCTGGGAGTGCAGTGCCTATTCACAGGCACAATCATTGCTGGTTTTTCTATTTATTATGGAGACAGGGTCTCACTATTGCCCAGGCTGGTCTCAAACTCCTGGGCTCAAGTGATCCTCCATCCTCAGCCTCCTGAGGAGCTGAGAAGTGCCCACCACACCTGGCTCTCACAGGTGTTTGTTTGAGCAGTTTTCAGATAATCCAGAGTTTTATAAACTTTCACAATTTTAAGTAGTCTCATATTCCCTGTAACTCAGGTTATGGGGTCTGCAGGCCTTGTGGTTGTTTCCAGTAGTGCATAATCCAACTCAGCATCACATTTACAACCACAGACACACTTGTCTTACAAATGCAAGTATTACGGTTCATTCTCAACAGAAAGATCAAGGTTTTGACAGACCCTGTAGTTGAGATAGTCATGTGCAGGACCATTATTAAGAAAATAGTTTTGGAGGGATGTGACCATAGGTGGAATTTTGAAAATTTTCACATTTTTACATTCACAAAAATAAAATTACAGAGACTAAATGACATTGTATAGATCTTAAATTAGTAATATTGGATACACTTTAATAATCCATATGCCCTTCCTTGCTACTGGGAATATTTTCAGGATCTTCCGCACAACTTCAACAAGATGTTTATAATTTTGTTTTGTTGCAGACAGTATATGTACTAAGAAGTATTTTTCTCATGACTGGTCCTTCCTGTAAATGTTGAGTGCTTTTTGATTTTTATAACCAAGGTGACTTCTTGCTTCCTTGCCCTATTGCAGTCCAAAGATACAAAACCACTGGAAGTGCTTTGAGAAGCTTTTACTTGAACTATTTGGCACAGCTAAGTGTTTTCTAAACTTCTTCCCTGAATACCATATCATGTAGCTTTGCCATGAACATTTTGCACAAAACACTTCTCACAGCCCTTTCTGCCAAGTCCCAGTTTTGAGTGTCCTGCCTACTTAGAAGGAATTTAGATCCAAGAATCAACTTAACCTCATCTTCCTTTATTTCTTCTGATAATGCAAGAACTACTTTGGTGCTGTTAGCCTTGCCCCCTTTTTGTCTCTTTCGTATCTCTTTTTCCTAATTATTGCAACAGTGGTACTTACTGCCTAAACTGGTAAGGAAAAGGCATTTAGAAGTACACTTTAAGATAGCAGCATTTTGAGTAAAGGAACTTGAGGTTAGCAGGGATCACAGAACTCCACCTGGTTTATGACAGCCTGCTTTATTATCTCCATTGAAGGGAAACTGAATAAAGCACAGGTGGCTGGGCATGGTGGCTTACGCCTGTAATCCCAGCACTTAGGAGGACGAGGCTGGTAGATTGCCCTGAGCTCACAAGTTGGAGACCAGCCTGAGCCAGAACGAGACCGACCTTGTCTCTAAAAATAGGTGGGTGCTGTGGTGGATGCCTGTAGTCCCAGCTACTTGGGAGCTGAGGCAAATGAATCACTTGAGCCCAAGAGTTGGAGGTTGCTGTGAGCTGTGACGACACAGCTCTCTACCCAGGGTGACAAAGTGAGATTCTGTCTTTAAAAAAAAAAAAAAAAAAAAAAATCAATAAAAATAAGGCACAGTTCTTCTAGATTGAAAGCTTTTGGTAAAATACATCTTTTATTCCCCAGGATCTTTGCATAGAACACTCACTATTGGTTTCTTTTTCTTCTTTTTTAATATTTAAAAAATTGTTCTGCTTTATCTTCTACCGTTTTTATTTTTCTGTACCTTTTTCAAATTCCTTTACTTTGCCCCATCTTTTCTTTTCTCCCTACTGCTATCTTTGTATTTTCCAAGTCTCCAACCTGCCTTGCCTGCCTTAGCTGTCTTAGTAATTAAAAGTATTTTAATTTGCCTTTTCTGGCCAGGCATGGTAGCTCATGCTTGTAATCCCAGCACTCTGGGAGGCCGAGGCAGGTGGATCGCCTGAGCTCACGGGTTCAAGACCAGCCTGAGCAAAAGCCAGACCCTGTCTCTAAAAAAATAGCCGGGCATTGGGGTGGGAGCCCCAGCTATGTGGGAGGCAGGCACAAGAGAATTGCTTGAGCCCACAAGTTTGAGGTTGCTGTGAGTGATGACAAGACAGCACTCTGCCAAGGGTGACAAAGTGAGACTCTGTCTCAAAAATAAATAAATAAATGAATAGCCTTTTCTTCAAATAGAGACACTCATTAAGGACACTCCTAGGCTGGATGTGGGTGGCTCACACCTGTAATTCCAGGAATTTGAGAGGCCAAGGTGGGAGGACTGCTTGAGCCCAGCCTGGGCAACATAGCAAGACCATGTCTCTAAAAAAATAAAATTCCCCAGGTATGGCAACAAGCACCTGTAGTCTCAGCTACTCCAGAGGTTAAGGCAGAAGGATTGCTTGACCCTGGGAGACATGGACACACCATTGTATACCAGCCTGGGCAACAGAGTAAGACCCTGTCTCATTTTTTTAAAAAAACATTCCTTCAAAATGTTCATAGGTGATGCTAACAGAGCAGAGCTGCAAACTGGCTACTGGAAATCTGTTGCAAGACAAGGTTCTCATGTTATCTTTCTTATTTATTTTTGTTTGTGGAACATAGGTAATATACTTTATAATTCAAGATATCCACGTTAAATGAGTATAATTAATGCCAGGTAAATTTAAGTGTTCTGAGGTAAGAGGATAGAAGAAAACAAATAAAAATTAGGAATTTATTCTTAACTGTAACATCATAGGGACACAGTTTGTAGAGTGGTTAAGAACACAGACCCCAGAGCCAGAAAGTCTGGGTTTGAACTCAGCTATCCCTCATTGTCTGCAGCTTTGAGTACATTTCTTTTTGTACCTTTCTTTTTTCTTTCTTTCCTTTCTTTCTTTTCTTTTTTATTGTTTGGGATTCATTGAGGATACAGAGAATTAGGTTACACTGATTGCATTTGTTAAAGTCCCTCTTGTAATTGTGTCCCACCCCCAAGAGGTGTGGCACACATTGTGACCATTTCCCTCCCTCTCCCCTCCCTCATCTTCTTACCCCACCCCTTGTATAAGCTCATCTGCTGCCTTCATGTTAGAATCAAGTACAATGGATTCTTGCTTCTCCATTCTTGTGATGCTTTACTAAGAATAACACGTTCCACTTCCATCTAGGTTAATACAAAAGATGTAAAGTCTCCATCTCTTTTAATGGCTAAATAGTATTCCATTGGTATACATATACCACAACTTGTTAATTCACTCCTTGTTTGGTAAGCATTTACATTGTTTCCACATTTTGATGATCGTAATTTGAGCTGCAATAAACAATCTAGTGCGAATGTCCTTATAATAAAAGGATTTTTTTCTCTTCTAGGTAGATGCCTAGTAACAGGATTGCACGATCAAATGGAAGGTCTAATTTGAGTTGAGGATTCTCCATACTTCCTTCCATAAAGATTGTGTTAGTTTGCAGTCCCACCAGCAGTGTAAAAATGTTCCCTTCTCTCCACATCCACGCCAGCATCTGCAGCTTTGAGACTTTGTGATGTGGGCCATTCTTACTGAGGTTAGTTATATCTCAGGGGAGTTTTGATTTGCATTTTGCTGATGATTAGGGACGAGCATTTTTTCATATGTTTGTTAGCCATTCATCTGTCTTCTTTAGAGAAGGTTCTATTCATCTGTCTCACACAGTGATATATGGGATTGTTGGTTCTTTTTTTGTTGATTAACTTGAGTTCTCTGTAGATCCTAGTTATCAAGCTTTTGTCCCATTCTTAATATGCAAATATCCTTTCCCATTGGGTAGGCTGTCTATTTGCTTTGGTTGTCTCCTTAGCTGTAAAGAAGCTTTTCAGTTTAATTAAGTCCCATTTGTTTATTTTCGTTGTTGTTACAATTGCCATGGAAATCTTCTTCATAAAATTTTTCCCTAGGCCAATATCTTCAAGTGTTTTCTCCACACTTTCTTCAAGGATTCATATTGTTTCATGCCTTAAATTTAAATCTTTTATCCATCTTGAATCAATTTTTGTAAGTGGTAAGAGGTGTGGGTCCAGTTTTAATCTTTTACTTGTGATTATCCAGTGTCCCCAACACCATTTATTGAATATGGATTCTTTTCCCCAATGTATGTTCTTGATTATTTTGTCAAATATCAGGTGGCTATAAGATATTAGTTTCATATCCTTATTGTCTATTCAGTTTCAAATGTCAATATCTCTATTTTTTGTGCCAATACCATGCTGTTTTGATCACTATTGCCTTGTAGTATAGCTGAAAGTCTGGTAGAATGATACCCCTGACTTTGTTTTTTATTATTAAGAATAGCCTTGGCTATAAGGGATTTTTTCTAGTTCCATACAAAATAAAAAACTATTTTATGGGGATTGCATTGAATCAGTAAATTGCTTTGGGAAGTATAAACATTTTAAAAATGTTGATTCTTCCCAGCCCTGAGCATGGTATGTTCTTCCATTTGTTAATATCTTCTGCTATTTCTTTTCTTAGGGTTTTGTAATTTTCTTTGCAGAGGTGCTTCACTTCTTTTGTGAGGTGTATTCCTAGGTATTTCTTTTTTTTTGAAGCTACTGTGAAGGGAACTGTGTCCTTGATTAGCTTCTCATCTTGGCTGTTATTGGCATATACATAGGCTACTGATTCGGGGACACTGGTTTTATATCTTGAAACATTACTGTATTTTTTTTATCACTTCCAGGAGTCTTGTGGTTGAGGCTTTGGGATTCTCTAAGATCATATCGTTGGCAAAAAGGGAGAGTTTGACTTTTTCTGCCCCCATTTGGATGCCCTTTATTTCCTTCTCTTGCCTGATTGTATTGGCTAGAACTTCTAGCACTATGTTGAATAGTAATGGTGACAGAGGACAACCTTGTCTGGTAAGTTCTAAGTGGAAAAGCTTTCAGTTTTACTCCATTAAGTATAATATTAGCTGTGAGTTTGTCATAGATGGCTTCAATCAGTTTAAGAAATGTGCCACATACGCCTACTATTTTAAGTGTTCTAATTAGAAAAGAATTAGAATTTTATTGAATGCTATTTCAGAGGATCATGTGGTCTTTGTTTTTGCTTCTATTGATATGGTAATTACGTTTATGGATTTGCTTATGTTAAACCAGCCTTGTATCCCTGGGAAACCTACTTGATCATGATGAATGATTTTTTAATGTGTAGCTGTAATCTATTGGCTAGAATTTTATTGTAAATTTTTGCATCTGTATTCATTAATGAAATTGGTCTGAGTACACATCTTACGTTTCTTTTGCCTCAGCTTCCTCATCTGTGAAATGGAGGATAGTTTTTCCCTTATACGGCTGTTAAAAAGATCAAATTAGTTTATTAAAAAACAATGGGCTAAGCAGGGTAGCTCATGCCTGTATTCCTAGCACTCTGGAAGCTAAGGTGGGAGGATTACTCAGGCTCAAGAGTGCAAGACCAGCCTGAGCAAGAGTGAGAGCTCATCTCTACTAAAAATAGACAAATTATCCAGGTATGTTGGTAGGTGCCTGTTGTCCCAGCACCTGGGGAGGCTGAAGCAGGAGGATCACTTAAGCCCAGGAGTTTGAGGTTACTATGAGCTAGGCTGAAGCCATGACACTTAAGCCCAAGTGAAAGTGAGACTCTGTCTCAAAAAAATAATAATAGTAATAACCCTCTTAGAACAGTACCTAGAAATAGTAAGCACTATATAAATGTCAGTTACTATCACTCAAAATTATAACAAACAGATCAAGGCTCCAGAAATAGGTCAACTTTTAGAAGTACAGATTTCTTGTAAGGTTTCTGATTTTTATAAGATCGCAAATATGGCTTGGATTAGTCCTCCACAAAAAATGTTTGGCTTAATAATTGATTACTGAAATTTTAAGAAGAAACTATTTTGTACCACTCAGTATAAAGTGGGAAATTCACTAAGAAGAGATGTCTGGTTGACATAAAACCATTAAAGGAATCCTAATTGTAATGTTAAACTCAGCTCTGGAACACAAACTTTACATTATTTTCCTATCAGTTCTCAAGTTCCTGGCATGTCATGGAACCAGACAGAATTGGTTTTTCTCAAGTAATCATTCTTTGTTATTGCTTTTTACTTAGATAAATGACCTTGAGAAACTTTTTGTAGGCATTATTTGTGATTGTTATTTAAATTGATAGCTGTGGAAGACTGTCAAAATATCTTTAAAATTGTGCTTTTCCAAAAGAAAAGATAATTCCTTTGAAAGTAATGAGTGTATGAAAGAATCCCAAATATCAGAAAGAAAAAGTCTGTCTTTTTCTTGATAAAAAGAAAGAGCTCATGGATGGCATTCACCTGCCTAGCTGGAAAGTCTGTTTCAGGGTCTAATGAGTTTTGCTTGTTTCATTCTGCTAAGCACACTCAGGTTGCTACACTGGGGACCAAACACATTAGGCAGCGCCCCAGCAAATTACTTTTCCAGTCAGGAAAGACCATGTCCCTTCTGCCTCTCTAACAGTAATGGCCAATCCACAGCCATCTAAGAGTATGGCTTTTCATTGAAGATTTGACTGACTTGAATGGACTAAATGTTCATCACATATTTAATACATGTACTTCTTTTCATAATATTTCTGAACAAATATTTTACCTAATAACAACTAATTTTTTTTTCAGACCGAGTCTCACTCTGTCACCCTCAGTAGAGTGTGGTGCTGTCATAGCTCACAGCAACCTCAGACTCTTCGACTCAAGCGATTCTCTTGCCTCAGCCACACAAGTAGCTGGGACTATAGGCGCCCACCACAATGCCCGGCTGTTTTTAGAGATGGGGTCTGGCTCTTGCTCAGGCTGGTCTCCAACCCGTGAGCTCAGGGGATCAGCCAGCCTGGGCCTCCCAGAGTGCTGGATAACAACTAATTTTATTTCACTGTGTATACATGAGTTATAGCAGCTCATATCCAATATGGAGATTGATGAAACATACAAAAATAAAGTGAAAATCAGCATTCTGAACTGAGCATGTTTAAGAGAATTGCAGAATTAATTACAAGAGTTAGTACTTTAATTTGACAGACAGCATGATTTGCTTGAGCAAATACAAACTCAGGAGTCAGACTGCTGAGCTTTGAATCCTACCTTGTTTATTTCCTAACTCATTTGAAGCTGCACAAGTTGTTTAATCTAAGCCTATTTCTTCACCTATGAAATGGAAACTATATCCACCTTGAAACCTTGCAAGAATGCAATTAGATATATATGTGAAAGGCAGAAAAAAAATTGTCTGTCCAGCAATCCACTCCCCCTCCCAGAACACTAAATTCCCAGAAAAATGGTTTTCAGTAAAAGAAGCATTTCACGTGTGAAATGATTACCAAGAAAATACTTTATAGGAAGCAGAGAAAGAGACTCAACCCTCAATCAGTTTAATAATCACCTTGGTTATTAATTCTCTGGTAACTAAATCGCAAAGTACCAAAGAGGGATATTTTCCTTCATATTTCAATGAAACCACCATTTGTAGTCAGCAAAGAGACTCAGGAACTTTAAAAATGGTAGGGCGCCAGCCCTACATACCGAGGAGGGCGGGTTCAAATCCGGCTCCGGCCAAACTGCAACAACAACAACAAAACAGCCAGGCGTTGTGGCAGGCGCCTGTAGTCCCAGCTACTCGGGAGGCTGAGGCAGGAGAATCGCCTAAGCCCAGGAGCTGGAGGTTACTGTGAGCTGTGATGTTACAGCACTCTACAGAGGGCGGTAAAGTGAGACTCTGTCTCTACAAAAAAAAAAATAATAATAATAAGTCCCTTATTCTATGGAGAGGAATCAAGGTCACTAGAAAGTCACATACGGGAACCCATCATTTAACCCATGGGCATTGAATCCCGGAGCGGCCCTCGGGATGAAAACTGGTCTGGGCACAGAGGTTCGAGTCAGGTGACCGCTGCAGGTCGTCCCAGACCATCTCCCACGCCAAGTATCTTCGGCTTACATCTTAAAATATTAAACCTTCCACGGAAGGACGACGACGTCAATGGGCAGGGAGAAGATGGGGGGTCTCCTACGTGGCAGCAGGTGAAGGGGCGGGGGACCCTCCGGGACCCCGGCGGCCTCCTGCAGCCTCCAGAGTTCCCGTCACCCTCCCCAGAATTCTCGGTGCACCAGAGAGTGCGAGCCCGGCCCAGGCAGGTGGAGAGTCGCGCCCCCGCCCCGGGGTCCCGGCCCCGCCCCCCACGGGGGCCCCGCCCCGCCCCGCCCCGCCCCCCTACGCCCTGGACCGCGTAGCGCCCGCCAGGGAACGCGCATCTCTGCACCCCACATGCCCAGGGGGCACCACCCCGGGGCCCGGGAGCATCTACCTAGCGGGTGAGGAAACGCCCCAGAAACCAGCCGCGGGAGGAAGATGCGGCTCCCCGCGGAGGCAAAGCTCGCACAGCCCGAGAGCGCGAAGGGAAACCTCGGGGGTCATTTGTATTAGTTTCCCTCCACAAAAACTGATCTCCTCATGTCAGTTTGTCCCCGAAAACAACGTGGGAGCGAGGCGCGGGGACAGTTTGTAAAACAGCATTTGAGAACCCCGCAGAGTGCGCGGAGACAGTCGCACTCACCTGTCAGCGTTGGGGGAGAGCGCGAGGCGGCGCGAGGCAAACGACCCGGCGCGCAGGCGCACGGCGTCCCCCGTCCGCCCTTCCGGTCAAGCCACTAGCCCCACCCATCTCCCTGGCCCCGCCCCCGCCGCTCGCCCCGCCCGCCGGTCCTCCGCATCTTCCTCCCAAGCCGGCCGCTCCTCAGCCTGCACTGCACCCTCCCGGCCTGGGACGTCGCTGTACGGCCTCCCAGTCCACCACTGACACCTCTGGCGCTCGGACAGGGGCGAAAGGCGGAGCGAGCGGTGGGGGCGGAGTCGCCCCGGTTTAGGGAAGGCGGCGGCGGTGGCGTACGAGTCAGTGGTCCCGGCGCGATGGCCGCCTCGGTGTTGTGCTGCCTGCGATGCTGCAGAGACGGCGGGACCGGCCACATCCCTCTGAAGGAAATGCCGGCCGTGCAGCTGGACACGCAGCACATGGGTAAGGGCCTTCCCTTCCCCAGACCCAACGGCCCACTCGGCCTGGGCGCCGCGGGCAGGAGGCCTGACCCCAGCCGTCCGGCCGCCCTGGCCCCGCCCTCGCCGGCGACGCCCCCGCAGGCGCCACTCGGTCTCGCGGGCCGCCGCCGCCGCCGGTCACTCCACCTGCGCTGGGTTCGGCCTTCAAGGCCGCGCCCCCTGCGTGAGCCTGTCCGCGGGAGCGCGTGTGTTGACCGCCCGGTGTCCACCGTCGTGTCCGCGCTGCCTCCTGAGATGTCACAGGTCCCCAGGCGAGGGGACCGAGCGATGTCCTAGTGCCCCTCCTGCCGCGCTCCAGTCTAAACCTACACGTTTTCTGGTCTTGCCTCTTCTGGCCTGACGGTTGTTTCTCTTTAGCCCCATTATTTATAGGTTGAAGCTTGTTTTATTGGAAGTAATTTTCCTCTCACCTCCTAAAGCCAAAAACAAAGCAGATTGCAGAAGCCTGAAGTTGAGCCTCAGGTCAGAACATGCCATTTCCACTAAACCTCCCACTGCCTGACTCTTCCTTAGTCATTGTGCTGTAATTTCATCTCACTGGCCTCTTCCCGACAGTCACGTTGCAAAATAAACTAACACTTTGCTCTTCCGAATCTTTTTTCTTTCCAGTGGTCACATAACTTATCTAACATTTTTCCTTCTCCTCCATAACCTCTTTTGCCATCTTATTTCTATTTTTGTATTTTCCTCATACAGTTCCATGCTTCTGGAATATGAGTCTAGAAGAGACTTCCCAATGTAACTCTTTCAGCCAGAGTACTGTCTTTGGTGGATTATTTTATTCTAACAATACTTCTGTGCACTTTTGATTTTTTTCCACATCTTTCATTGTCTAAAGGACAGTGCATTTATGTAACAAAAGCAATTCTTTTTTCGTTTGTTTGTTTGAAACATAGTCTCACTCTGCTGCCCCAGCTAGACTACAGTATCTTCATCACAGCTCTCTACAACTACTTCAAAATCATGAGTTCAAGCAATTCTCCTGCCTCAGCCTCCCAAATAGCAGGGACTACAGATGTGCCCCACTACTTCTGGCTAATATTTTCTAGAGAAGGGGGGTCTCACTCTTGCTCAGGAAGGTCTCCAACTCCTGACCTAAGGTAATCCTCCACTCTCAGCCTCCCAGAGTGCTGGGATTACAGGCGGGAACCACCACGCCTGGCCTAGCAATTCTTAATATTTATACCAAAACCTTCTCCCCCCAATTTTTTATAATTCTGCAAATACTCTGCCCATTATATTTCTGTAGCACACACTATTATTTACCACCTGGTATGTGGGTATTTGCTTTTAATTCTTAGATCTCTCAAGTATAGTATAGAATGTTAATAAATAAATTTGTGTATTTAAATTATTTCTTACCCATCATCATTTATAGATAGTGTATGTTGAAATCTTGCAGTTTCCCTAAGAAAATGTTTCCTGCTATTTATTAAGTGACTATCGGGTGGCAAGCATTGTCATAAGAACTGGGAAATACAGTGAAAGACAACCACCCATAGCTCTTGAGGCTGACAGTCAGCTTCAGCTCTTCTTCCTCTCTCCACCAGACTCTTGAATCACTGCAGTCTGCTCTTGAGAGTATTTTCTCTGGCCCGTTTTCAGAATAGCCAGTTGTACTCATGCCACTGTTTTTCTTTTTCCAACTATCCAGCAACTTTCCGCTACTAATTGGATGAAGTGGATTAATGTCATCTCTCAGTTTTCTACCAAGACGGAAGTTTATTCCTAATATATGTCCAGTGAATTTAAATTCTTCGATGACAGAGGAATCTGAACCTGAATAAAATGAGAGGAAAAGGTTCTTGAACTAGTTCGAGAGCATGTTTCAAGCATGAATTGGTCTAAACTTGAAACTATGAAAAGCACATGTATTTGGATATGTGAAAGTTTATATTGGCCTTAAGAGCATGGTTATTTTCAAAAAAGAAAATAGTCTATATATTTCATATCCAAATGATATTTCTTTCAGGGTTATCACTTTTTCTGGTGATATTGCAGAACTTAAAACCATTTTGGAATTCCTTTCTTTGTAATTTTCTGCCACCTAGTTTTTATAAATATCTTCATGCATTTAATCATAAATTGACATTTTAGATACAAATGACTTTCAAGGTGGCTACTTTGAAAGGGGTGCCACTCATTTGGAAATTTCCAGCGTTTCTTAAAACATGCTCTGTGACTATGTTTATATGGTGTTCTGGCTGCACTGAAATTTGTTTTTTGGTTTTTTTCTTTAATTGTTGGGGATTCATTGAGGGTACAAAAAACCAGGTTACATTGATTGCTTGTGTTAGGTAAAGACCCTATGGCTCCACAGAGTAGGGCGCTGGCCCCATGTGCCGGAGGTGGCCGGTTCAAGCCCAGCCCTGGACAAAAACTGCAAAAAAAAAACCCTCTTATAATAGTGTTCCACCCCTAAAAGTTGTACCACTCCCCATGACACCCCCACCTCCTCCCTCCTTCCTTCTCTCTGCTTTCCCCGCCCCCCACCATGTGCTAGGTCATTGATTGTCCTCATATCAGAATTGAGTACATAGGATTTTTGTTTCTCCATTCTTGTGATGCCTTGCTGAGGCTAATGTGTTCCACTTCCATCCAGGTCTCCATCTTTTTTTAGTGGCTGAATAGTATTCCATGGTATACATTTACCACAGCTTGTTAATCCATTCCTGGGTTAGTGGGCATGAAAGCTGTTTCCACATTTGGGGATTGTAAATAGAGCTGCAAAAAACAGTCTAGTGCAAGTGTCCTTATGGTGAAAGGATTTTTTTTCTTCTGGGTAGATGCCAAGTAATGGGATTGCAGGATCAAACGGGAGGTCTAGTTTAAGTTGTTTGAGGGTTCTCCATACTTCCTTCCAAAAAGGTTGTATTAGTTTGCAGTCCCACCAGCAGTGTAAAAGTGTTCCCTTCTCTCCACATCTGTGCCAGCATCTGCAGTTTTCAGATTTTTTGATGTGAGCCATCCTACATCGCTGGGGTTAGATGATATCTCAGGGTGGTTTTGATTTGCATTTCTCTAAGAATTAGGGACAATGAGCATTCTTTCATATGTTTGTTAAACCATTCCTCTGTCTTCTTTAGAGAAGGTTGTATTCATCTCTCTTGCCCAGTGGTATAAGGAATTGTTGGCTCTTTTATGTTGTTTAATTTGACTTCTTTGTAGATCCTACTTATAAAGCTTTTGTCTGATTCAAAATATGCAAATATCCTTTCCCATTGAGTAGGTTGTCTATTTGCTTTAGTAGTTGTCTCTTTAGCTGTAAAGAAGCTTTGCAGTTTAATTAGGTCCCATTTGTTTATAACTCAATTCTGTTGCAATTATCATGGGAGCCTTCCTTATAAAGTCTTTCCCTAGACCCGTAACTTCAAGTGTTAGTTTCTTTGAGGATTTTTTATTGTTTTGGGTCTTATATTTAGGTCTTTTACCCATTTTTGACTCAATTTTTGTGAGTGGAGAAAGGTGCAGGTCCAGTTTCATTCTTTTACACTTGAATATCTGGTTCTCCTAGCACCATTTATTAAATAGGGATTCTTTCCCCTAGTGTATGTCCTTGATTGGTTTATCAAAGATTAGGTGGCTGTAAGATACTAGTTTCATCTCCTCGTTTTCTATTCAGTTTCATATGTCTATATTTCTATTTTTATGCCAACATCACACTGTTTTAATCACTGGAGCCTGTAGTACAGCCTAAAGTCTGATAGGCTGATGCCCCCAGCTTTGTTTTTATTGCTAAGAATTGCCTTAGCTATATGAGGTTTCTTCTGATTCCATACAAAACAAAGAATTATTTTTCCTAAGTCTTGAAAGTATGATATTGGTATTGTAATAGGGATGGCATTGAATCTGTAGATTGTTTTCGGAAGTATAGACATTTTAACGTTGATTCTTCTCAGCCATAAGCATGGTATGTTCTTCCGTTTGTTAATATCTTCTGCTATTTCTTTTCATAGGGGTTTGTAGTTTTCTTTATAGAGGTCCTTCACCTCTTTTGTGAGGTATATTCCTAGGTATTTCATTTTCTTTAAAGCTACTGAGAAGAGAATTGTGCCCTTGATTATCTTCTCATCTTGGTTGTTATTGGCATATACAAAGACTACTGATTTGTGGACACCGATTTTATATTGTGAGACATTACTGTATTTTTTGATAACTTCCAGGAGTCTTGTGGTTAAGACTTTGGGGGTTGTCTAAGTATAAGATCATATCAGCAAAGAAGGAGAGTTTCACTTCCTCTGCCCCCATTTGGATGTCCTTTATTTCCTTCTCTTGCCTAATTGTATTGGCTAGAACTTCCAGTACTATGTTGAATAGCAGTGTGATAGAGGACAACCTTGTCTTGTTCCAGATCTCAGTGGAAAAGCTTTCAGTTTTACTCCGTTCAGTATAATATTAGCTGTGAGTTTGTCATAGATAGCTTTGATCAGTTCAGTAAATGTGCCGCCAATGCCTATATTCTACAGAGTTCTAATTAGAAAGGGATGTTGAATTTTATCCAATGCTTTTTCTGCATCTGTTGAGAAGATCATATGGTCTGTTTTTGCTTCTGTTGATATGATGAATTAAATTTATGGACTTGCGTATGTTAAACCAGCCTTGCATTCCCTGGGATGAAGCCTACTTGATCATGGTGGATGACTATTTAAATGATAAGCTGTAATCTATTGATTAGGATTTTATTGAGAATCTTTGCATCTGTAGTCATTAGTGAAATTGGCCTGAAGTTCTCCTTTTTAGTTGGGTCTCTTCCTGGTTTTGGTATCAGAGTGATGTTTGCTTCGTAGAACGTGTTGACATGTTGAGGAAGATTTCTTCTTCCTCAGTTTTTTGGAATAATTTTTGCAGTATGAGAATAAGTTCTTCTCTGAAGGTTTGATAGAATTCTGGTCCAGGGCATTTTTTTTGTTGGGAGATTTTTTATTAAACTTTCTTTGATCTCAGTACTAAGTTTGTTCAGAAGATCTATTTCTTCTTGATTAAGACTAGGGATATGATGTGATTCCAAGTATTGATCCATTTCTTCTACATTGTCAAATTTCTGGGCATAGAGTTTTTTGTAGTATTCAGAGATAATCTCTTGTATCTCTGTGGCATCTGTTGTTATTTCCCACTTATAATTCCTGATTGAGGTTACTAGAGCTTTTACTTTTCTAGTTAGTCTGGCCAAAGGTTTATCTATTTTATTTACTTTTTCAAAAGGCCAACTTTTTGTTTTGTTAATTTTCTGAATTTTTTTTTTCAATTTAATTTAATTGAAAAAATAGATTTAATGGTGTGTATTTTCTTTCTTCTGCTGTGTTTAGGGTCAGGTTGATCTTCTTTTTCCAGTTCACAAAGATGGTTTGTGAGTGTGCTGATGTGCTCACTTTCTGTTTTTCGAAGGTAGGTATTTAGTGCAATAAATTTTCCTCTCAGGTCTGCTTTTGCTGTATCCCAGAGGTTTTGGTAACTTGTGTCTTCATTGTTGTTATGTTTAAGGAAATTAACAGATTCCTCTTTTATCTCTTCTTAATCTCAACTACCATTCAGCATAATGTTGTTTAGTTTCCAAGACTTTGTGCGGGGTTGAACATTATTGTTGGACCATATAGCCTTGTGGTCTGAGAAGACACATGGAATAATTTCTGTTCTTTAATTTTGCTGAGGTTTGGTTTGTATCCTAGGATGTGATCTATTTTATAGTATGTGCCATGAGCTGATGAGATAAAAATATATTCTTTTGCTTTGGGATGATGTGTTCTGCATATGTTTGTTAACCCCATTTGTTCTAGGGTCACGTTTAAGTCCTTTGTATCCATGTTAATTTCTGTTTAGAGGATCTGTCCAGTTTTGTCAGAGGGGTGTTGAAGTCCCCGACTATTAAGGTGTTATAGGATATCTTATTGTTCAGACCTCTCAAGGTCTGTTTTAAAATCTGGGAGCATTTAAGTTAGGTTCATAAATGTTTAAAAGTGAGATGTCGTCTTGTTGTATTGTTCCTTTGACCAGTATGAAGTGTCCATCTTTGTCTTTCTTAACTAAAGTGCTTTGAATTCGCTTGTATCTGGGAATAAGATTGCAACCCCTCCTTTCTTCTGATTTCCATTTGCTTGAAACATTGTTTTCCATCCCTTCACCCAGAGTCTTGATTTGCCTTTCAGGACAAGGTGTTTCTCCTGGAGATAGCATATGGATGGCTTGTGTTTTTTTATCTAATTGGCCAGCCTGTGCCTCTCCAGTGGGGAATAAAATCCATTGACGTTTATTGAGAGTATCAATAAGTGTGGTGGAAATCTCTTCATCTTATTATAATAAGATAGTTTGTTGTGTGATTTTATCCTTTGTGCCATTGTGAAAGCCAAGCTCTGGCTTTTGGCTTCTAGGTGTTTACTTTGGTCGTGGTCCGTTGTGGTGTTCAAAATTGAGAATCAGTTTAAGTATTTCCTATAGAGCTTATCTCATTATGATGAATTTCCTCAGTGCTTGTATATCTGCAAAAGATTTGATTTCTCCATCAATTTTGAAGCTAAGTTTGGCAGTATACAGGATTCTGGGCTGAAAATTATTTTGTTTAAGGATGTTGAAGGTGAATGACCACGCTCTTCTGGCTTCAAAGGTTTCAGTTGAAAAGTCTGCTGTCATAAAAAAAAAAAAAAAAAAGAAAAGTCTGCTGTCATCCTAATGGCTCTGCCCTTGTAGGTCAATTGGTGCTTATTCCTAGCAGCTTGTAGAATTTTCTCCATCATCTTGACTTTGGACAGCTTCATTACAATGTGCCTTGGAGAGGCTCTGTTAGAGTTAAGATGACCCAGGGTTTGATACCTATCTAAAACGAGTGTGTCAGGATCCTTAGTAAAACTTGGGAAGTTTTCATTTGTGATGTTGTCCAGTAGGGCTTCCTTACCTTTGGGACAGTCTTCTTCCCCCACAGGGATTCCTATTATCCTGTGTTTGAATACTTCATGGCGTCTCATAGTTCTCTAAGCACCAGCTCTGCTTTCTCTCTCCTCTGACTCTGTAACTACCTATGTTAACTCCAAGACTTTATCCTCTAACTCTGGTGTTCTTTTTTCTCCCTGGTCTAATCTATTTTTGATACTTTCTACAGTTTCTTTATGTTCCCTGATTGTCTCCTTCATTTGTTTAAGCTTATCCATACCGTTTCTATATTCTCCATATTTCTCATCTGACTTTTGGTTCTGTTTTTCCATTTTCTCATCCAATCCCTTTATTGTCTTAATCATCCATATTTGAAATTCCCTTTCTGTCAGATCCATTAATTCTTTATAGGACGAGTCTTCTGTTATAATTGTCTCATGGTCCCTTGGAGGAGTTGCTCCATTTTGGTTCTTCGGGGTGCCTGGATTATTCTTTTGGTTCCTCCTCTCGTGCTTTCTTCTTGTTCACTTCCTTGTGCACCTTTTTTCCTTCTCACTTCCTCCTCTGGATCAAGTTTCCTTGTCTCAGAGTTTAGGTAAGGAAGAGGCCGCTTAGTATGAGGTCAGAGGGCTGAGAAGTATTGGATCAAGAAAGGAAAAACAAGAGGGAAGGGAATAAATAGGAGAGAAGAAAGAAGGAAAGAGTAAGGGAAAAGAAAAAGAAACAAAAGAAAAGAAAAAGGGGGTGAATGGGAAACAACAGAAGAAAATGAAGAACAGGAGAGAAGGAGGACAGGAAGGAAAGATGAGAGTGAAAGGAGAAACATTGTTGTTCATCCCAGTGCTGAGGCCACATCTATAGCTCAAGGGTTTTGAGGAGCTGGGCTGGGTAGGTTTCTCTAAGTCAGACCCTCCTTACCAGCCTGAACACAGTCAGACTCTTCCTCTGCCAAAATTAGGAAGAGAAGAAAAAGAGCAAATACAAAAAGCAATAAGGAAAACATGAGCCAGACTACTGCTGCAGTCTACCTGCCAGACCACAGGTATGTCGCAACTCCTCTCAGCAAAGAAAGGGTGGAGAAAAAAGAAACAAAGAATAAAATAAAAATTTTAAAAAATTAAAAAATGTAAAAAAGAAAAAATACCGAAAAAACAGACAAAAGAAATTAAATGTACCATTGAATCAAACAAAGGAGAGGGAAGGAGAAGGAATAAACAAAACGAAAGACAACAGTCCAAGAAGAAAGAAAATGGGCGGGGGAGGGGGGATTATCTTAGCTGATGTAGAAGCACATTATGTGGGAACGATTAGAAGAGTAGGAAAGTCTATATCTCTGAGAGAATGTTGTGGAGTGAAGTAGGGAAAGTGAATAAATCAAACTAAAGTTCTGCAACTAACAAAAAGAGAAAAAAAGAAAAGAAAAAAATACAAGAGCCCTTGCTCTTGTTGAATGTAAAAATGGGTGTTAGGAAAAGAGCCAACCGGACAACTTAGCAAAAAACAAAACACATTGAAACACATTAATTTTTTTGAGATTAAAAAAAATCTAAAATAGCCTATAAGCAATCTCAGCAACCAAAAGAGGAAGAAAAGAAGATTAAGAGAGAGAAAAAAAAAAATTAACCATGACTCCTACAAGAAAGAAAAAAAAGAGAAATAAAAAAAGCAACAACAAAATATACATATATATATATACACACATATATATATGACGTACGGATCCAACTTTAGTAGGAATATATTTATGTTGCAGTATACTTTCTGGATACCAGGTAGCACCGTGAATTTGGGAGATGAACAGTACAGCTGCTAACCTCTCCCTGGTTCCCAGGCTTATACCTGTTTCCCAGCTAGATTGTTCTTGCTGATCGCCCGTTTACCAGCTTGGCACTCAGTCCCTTCCGATCTGTGATTCCACAGTTCTCAAAAAATCTTCAGAGGCAGGATTCACAGATTCCTCCTGCAACAGTTCCTGTGGAGTGCAGGGGACCTTGGGCGTATCCTGGGGGTAGGACTGCTGTGCCTTAGGCCGGCAGCAAGCAGCCCCCCCCCACCACCATCTGGGAACTTTTACAACAGCAATGGTGGCCTCCTGTCAGGGAGCTCAGCCGGTATGGATATCTCACCCGCTGCCAAACCCCAGCAGAGCCACTCCAGCCAGTACGCCACTTTGGCCACCAAGTTCTGCTCCGGAGTGCACACTTCTCCAGTCTTTCCACTCAGTGCCTACCTTCACCCAAGAACTGAAAACTGCAATAGGCTTCTTCTGGGACCTTCGTGGAGGGACTATCTGCCACAAGCAGTGTGGGCTCACAGAAACCTGCCTGGCAATTTCTGCAGCTCTGGTTTATACTCCGAGTTCAGTAATCTGCCACCTCGCTGCACACCCTGAACTACCATTCCGTGCTGATAATTTCCCCTACCTTCTGCTGCTTATTCCTGAAAGTTGGCCTCTTTGGTCACATGCAGGCTGTATAGGCTTGCTTCTCCATTGAGGTACAGCAAGAATGAGAGAGCATCTTTATCCCGTTTTTTCTGTAGAAGTCCTGAGAGGCACTGATGATAGTTGGTTAGGTCATGTAGCCACTCTTCATTCAATCACTGAGGCCAAGAAGTGTGGAGTACAGTGATTGACTTACCCTGGGTCAAATGCTGTACCCTTAAAGCCAGAGGGAGAGTCTGCTTCCTTAGAACTACTCTGATCTCCGGAGAGAAGCCTGTTGGGAAAGGGCAAACAGAGGTTATGTTTCCGCGACAAAGTGCTTAGCACAACATATTCATTCTTTACCATTTATTTGCTGAGCATCTGCTAGATGCCAGGCACGGCATGGTCTTTGCCGTCAAGGAGATTCCTCTCCACTTAATAACTGCTAGAGGAAGACGGGGTAGCCAAATGCAAGTTGTTTATAAAGGTATTTTCCCAGGATTTGGGGTTTAATATTTGTAAGTTAAAAAAAGTGAATGCTAGTAAATTTTTGGTAATCATACAATAGGATCTAAGTTTTTCCTTATTTGAGAGAGAACATTTTTCTTAAATAACCGGATTAGAATTGTAATAGAATCTGAACAATTTACATTCCTCTTAGGTATTTGTTCCAAATGATTTTTTGTTTAAATATGAATTCCACCTTTTGTTACTATGCCATTTTATTAAGGGCCCTCTGGAGGAGTCTCATATAGTTCTGATACTGAGACCTGCTTTGCTTGTACACTTCCAGCTAATAAAGTGGTCGTATTGGCCCCAGGCCTCGGGACTCATGTGCCTTAGTGTTATGGGCTTTTTTGTACTTTTTTCAAATTACATTCTTCATATTATCTGATGTATATGCTTTCCTAAACAAATATTTTGAAACAAATTGGTCCTGGGGTCATATATCAAAAGACAGTGTTTTTCTCACTCTCATTTGTAAATGCTGTTTGAGCTAAAACTAAAATTTTCCATGAGAATAAAGTATAATTGAGCGTGTTATGCCTTGTTTACATGTTTGCAGAGTGATTGAAGTAGCTATCTTGTAACCGTTTTAAGATGGCTAATTTGGCATTTTCTGGCCTCGGGTCTTTCAACGTAGATGTGTATCCTTTCATTTTCTGTATGTTCTTCAGTTCTTTCATGACTAATGTGCCAGTCTAGTACCTTATACTGACTTGACTGTTTTCATTCATTTGTATAGAATTGAATATTGTACTAATTTACTACAGTTTCTTTTAAGTGTTTATAGTTTTGGTTTAAGTTAAGAGATTTATGAAATTGTCAAATTGGTTTGTTGGCTAAAACTTAAGGAGTTAGTCTGTTTCTGCTTTAAAAGTGTTTTTTGGTTGTTGTTATTGTTTTCTTTTTGTTTTTTGAGATAGAGTCTCACTCTGTCACCGTGGATAAAATGCTCCTTGTTATTGTTTTCTTTTTGTTTTTTGAGATAGAGTCTCAGTCTGTCACCCTGGATAAAATGCTGTAGTATGATAGCAACCTCAAACTCTTGGTCTCAAGCAATCCTCTTGCCTCAGCCTCTCAAGTAGCTGCCACACACCTGGCTAGTTTTTCTGTTTTTAGTAGAGGCAGGTCTCACTCTTGCTCAGGCTGATCTTGAACTCCTGAGCTCTAGCAATCCACCTGCCTAGGCCTCTCAGAGTGCTAGGATTAGAGGCGTGAGCCACCCTGCCTGGCCATCTTTAAAAGTGTTTAAAGTATTAAGTCAGTTATTAACAGTTTATTTGAAACAGCTTAATTAGACAAGACTTATAGCTACAAATGAGTATTTCATATATATTCTCTCAGGAAAAAATAGTAAATTAAATTTTTTAAAATTTTTATTTATTCATTTATTGAGTCAGGATCTCACTCTGTAGCCAGTCTGGAGTGCAATGTTGCAGTCATACCTCACTGCAAACTCAAATTCCTGGGCTCAGGAATAGGCAATCCTGCCTCAGTCTCCTGAGTAGCTGGGATTACAGGCTCACACCACCACACATGGCCTGTTTTTCTATTCTTTGTAGAGACAAAGGTCTCACTATATTGTCCAGGCTGATCTCAAACTCCTGGCCTTAAATGATCCTCCCACATGGGCCTCCCAAAGTGCTGTGATTATGGGTGTAAGCCACTGTGCCTTGTAAATAATTTATCAATATTTCTATATCTCAAAATTGTGAACCAAAAGTTAGAAGTGAACAAATTAACCCTGATTGTTAGATGTGAAAATATACAACTTTATATAGTATTTGCATTTTTTATTTAGGAACAGATGTTGTCATTGTAAAGAATGGAAGAAGAATATGTGGGACAGGAGGTTGTTTAGCCAGCGCACCTTTACATCAAAACAAAAGCTACTTTGAATTCAAAATCCAGTCTACAGGTTTGTATAATGGTACTTTCCTATTAAAAGTTCTAATTGTTCTAAACAGTAAGAGTAATTTTTGTTTTTATTAAATCATAGCTGTGTACATTAATGCAATCATGGGATACAATGGACTGGTTTTATATACAATTTGAAATGTTTTCATCAAACTGGTTAACACAGCCTTCACCGCATTTTCTTAGTTATTGTGTTAAGACATTTATATTCTACACTTAGTCAATTTCACATGTACCCTTGTAAAATGCACCGTAGGTGTGGTCCCACCAATTACCCTCCCTCCACCCATCCTCACCTCTCCCCTCCCCTCCCTTTCCCCTTCTGCTTGGGCTATAATTGGATTATAGCTTTCATATGAAAGCTATAAATTGGTTTCATTGTAGGGATGAGTACATTGGATACTTTTTCTTCCATCCTTGAGATACTTTGCTAAGAAGAATATGTTCCACTCCATCCATGTAAACATGAAAGAGGTAAAGTCTCCATCTTTCTTTAAGGCTGCATAATATTCCATGGTATACATGTACCACAATTTATTAATCCATTCGTAGGACGATGGGCACTTGGGCTTCTTCCACGACTTAGCAATTATGAATTGGGCCGCAATAAACATTCTGGTACAAATATATTTGTTATAATGTGATTTTTGGTCTTTTGGATATATACCTAGTAGAGGAATTCTAGTAGGATCGAATGGCAGGTCTATTTTTAGATCTCTAAATATTCTCCAAACATCTTTCCAAAAGGAACGTATTAGTGTGCATTCCCACCAGCAATGTAGAAGTGTTCCCTTTACTCCACATCCATGCCAACATCTCTGGTTTGGGGATTTTGTGATGTGGGCTAATCTTACTGGAGTTAGATGATATCTCAAGGTAGTTTTGATTTGCATCTCTCTGATGATTAAGGATGATGAGCATTTTCTTCATGTGTCTGTAGGCCGTGCACCTGTCTTCTTTAGAGAAGTTTCTGTTCAAGTCCCTTGCCCAACATGACATGGGATCACTTGTTCTTTTGTTGCTAATACATTTGAGTTCTCTGTGGATTCTGGTTATTAAACCTTTGTCAGAGACATAACCTGCAAATATCTTCTCCCATTCTGAAGGCTGTCTGCTTGCTTTACTAACTGTGTTCTTGGCTGTGCAGAAGCTTTTTAGTTTGATCAGGTCCCAGTAATGTATTTTTGATGTTGCTTCAATTGCCCAGGGGGTCTGCCTCATAAAATATTCACCCAGGCTGATTTCTTCAAGTGTTTTCCCTGCACTTTCTTCTAGTATTTTTATAGTTTCATGCCTTAAGTTTAAATCTTTAACTCAGTGAGAGTCTGTCTTTGTTAATGGTGAAAGGTGGGGGTCCAGTTTCAGTCTTCTGCAGGTCGCTAGCTAGTTCACCTACAACCATTTGTTAAATAGGGAATCTTTTCCCCACTGAATGTTTTTAATTGGCTTGGCAAAAATCAAATAACGGTAGGTAGCTGGGTTCATCTCTTGGTTCTCTATTCTGTTCCATGCATCTACCTCTCTGTTTTTGTGCCAGTACCATGCTGTTTTGACCACTATCAATTTATAGTACAGTTGGAGGTCTGGTAGCTTGATTCCTCCTGCCTCGTTTTTATTTCTGAGTAATGTCTTGGCTATTCAAGGTTTTTTCTGATTCCATATAAAATGAAGTATTATTTTTTCGAGTTCTTTAAACTAT
Organism: Perodicticus potto; assembly: GCA_963574655.1. Classification (NCBI taxonomy): domain Eukaryota; kingdom Metazoa; phylum Chordata; class Mammalia; order Primates; family Lorisidae; genus Perodicticus; species Perodicticus potto. The sequence continues at coordinate 669 of CAUYRH010105484.1, read as the reverse complement.
GACAGTGGAGCTTTAACAGGGATTGCATTAAAATTCTATATTGCTTTGGGTAGTATGGACATTTTAAAAATGTTGATTCTTCCCAGGCATGAGCTTGGTATGTTTTTCCATTTGTTAACATCTTCAGCTATTTCTTTTTGCAGAGTTTCATAGTTCTCTTTATAGGGATCTTCCACGTCCTTTGTTAGGTAAACTCCCAAATATTTCATCTTCTTTGGCACTACTGTGAAAGGAATAGAGTCCTTGACTGTAATTTCAGCTTGGCAATTGTTGGTATATATAAAGGCTACAGATTTATGAGTGTTGATTTTGTAACCTGAGACACTGCTGTATTCCTTGATCACTTCTAAGAGTTTTGTAGTAGAATCCGTGGTGTTTTCCAGATATACAATCATATCATCTGCGAAGAGTAAAAGTTTGATCTCTTCTGACCCTATATGGATACCCTTGACCACATTTTCTTCCCTAATTGTGATGACTAAGACTTCCATTACAATGTTAAAAAGCAGTGGAGACAATGGGCAACCTTGCCTGGTTCCTGATCTGAGTGGAAATAATTGCAGTTTAACTCCATTTAAGACGATATTGGCTGTGGGTTTGCTGTAGATGGCCACTATCAGTTTAAGAAATGTCCCTTCTATACCCATTTTCTTAAGTGTTCTGATCATG
>CAUYRH010105482.1:0-11648 GCA_963574655.1 Perodicticus potto | reverse complement strand
TTGCTGGGGGCAGTCTTCTCTGGAGTGGCCAGTCTGACCACATTGGAAGCACTTGTTTTTCGCTCCTCTGGTTTCCCTCTGCCCCTGAAGGTTGCTCGTTTGTCAGAGTGCCATTACTAGAACTGTCATTCTTTTCTGTTCCTTTCTCTCTTTCTCCTCCTTTCTCTCCAGATCTCGGTTACAAAAGACCATAGTGGCTGTTTTAAGAAGATTCTCCAGGTTAGGGTCTGGGGCTATAGCCAATTTCTGGAGTTTTCTTTGAATGTCTGGGGCTGCTTGAGGGATAAATTTGTCTTTTAAAATAATCTGACCCTCTATGGAGTCATTTACCTCAATTTTCAACAGTTATACTTAAGGAAACTCAGATCAATGTAGAGTTGAGGATTAATCTTTGCCACTGGTTTCTGTTTCCACACAGAACACCAGCAGACAGAAGGGCCCACCATGACTTGTGACAACATAGTGGGTTCTCTCCTGCTCCCAACCCATTAGGCTTCCCCTCAGATTGACCTACACAGAGGGGAGCTGACAAATAAACTGAGTACTCTGGAGACTGTACAGGGCAGTTACACTGTCGTTACAGTTCTCAAATTTTCCAATCAGATCTATTGCTTGAGCTTTTGCATAGTCAGTATCCAAAAGTCAGATTCCCCAAGTCCAGATACGCCGTACAATCCTCTTCCATGTCCAGCACTCTGCTGATTTGGTGTCTTGTGTTTACACCCTTCATTTTCGAAATGTATTATTTTGAATTGGCAGTACATGAGGGCTTCCTGCAGTGGGAGGAGCCAAGAAGACATTTGCTTGCAGCCTATGGGCAAGGTAAAGGATCTTACGTGATGTCCTCAGACAGACTTAGGGCTATTAACTGACTCACAACAAGGATTCTGTGATATCAACAGTTGTACAGCTTTAGGTGAAGTTTTGATCCATCATGTTGCATCCTGTAGATAACTTTCACCTGGGCACTGGTTATTTTGATGTCATGGACCTACTTACAAGAAATGGTACCTGCACAAAGTTGCAGAGCTCCTAGAGATTTGAGCTCAGCCCTTGAAGCCTCACAGGACTCAGTGGCCCAAGACATTCCTCTAGAACAGCACTGAGAACATTTTTTACCTCAAGTATCTGTCTTCCTGTTGCCCTCCTCCAGCATGCCGTGTGAGGTCCTTAAGACCAAGGAATGTGTCATTGAACTCCTAGTTCATGGGACTAGGGCTGATATTTCAAAAATGCTCAGCAACCATTTTTCTCCAGCATCTCCCACCTGAAAATCACAGGGTTGTCCAATATCTTAAAAAGACTTGTTTAGTGGTGGGCAATTGCAGTCCCAGCTACTTGGGAGGCTGAGGGAAAAGAATCACTTAAGCCTAAGAGTTTAAGGTTGCTGGCACTCTACCCAGGGCGACATTGTAAGACTCTGTCTCAAAAAAAAAAAACAAAAAACCTTGCTCATTCAGCAGGTGTCATGACTGCGACTTTGTAGCTCCTGCAGGTGCCTCCATCTGAACAGAGCACTCAGGCTGGTCAGGAGTTGGTTGTCCTGATGAAGGTCCCTTTTCATTGCAGTTCTGCTGACTGGCCCTGGGAAAGAATGGAGGGCATGCAGGGACTGCTCATGGGCTGCCTCTTTTCAAGGACCCTCCTCTCAGTTGCATGTTGCAGAGGAGCACAAAGGATATCAGGATTGTCTTCCAGGAACACAGGAAAGCTCTGAAAGCCCCTCAGGGCATCTCTTGAAAGCTGTCATCCATGACTATGTATTTATGCATAAACTCAACAAGCATTTCAAGCTACTTGATCAGACACTGTGTTAACTCAATATAAATGTAAATGTCTGAAAAGGATATGGACCAGAACATATGTGAGAATTTCTTGTATGTGAATTATAGCCATGCCATCATTAGATTATCTTCACCTATAATACATGTTACCAAATGACTTCCCAAAGCTATAGAGTTAATATAACCACCAGAAATAAATACAATTCCATAATGTACTGCATCTCACTGTACTTGGTGTTATCACATTATTAAAATGTTTTAGTGCATGAATAAATAAATAAATATGTCTTCAAAATAAGTCTCTGGCTAACAGACTCTTATCTCTATAAATAATCCTGTCCATTCCACACAGAAAATATTTTGATTGATGCCCAATAAATCCTCAGCCTTCATGGACATTCACTGAATCTGTGGCATACTTGGGGACTACAGCACCAAGTCCTTACCTTCAGAAGGAACAATTTGTTCTCCTTACCATCCTACAAATGTCAGGAGGTTTTTAAAATGGAATAACCTAGTTGACCAAATAGTATATAAATCAATAAATTATCAATATGAAAGCAGTGTTCTTATTTCAGTGAGATTGTGAGTTTACCCCACTGTGAATACACATAGGGTAAATAGAAGAAGGTTCAACATTATTTTGATTGAATTAGGTATGAACTTCAAACTATATAAGGTAAGCAATATCAAAATAATATTGTCTGCCAGAATGCTATACATTTTATCTTCACTCAAATAAATCCAAACTGAGTATCACAAAAAATGCTTCAGAGAAATACTTTCTGCTAGACAGAATTCTATTTTCTGATTCTATTCAAAGTAAAGTCCTTTACTCTGGTTCAATTTTATTCATTGAAATCCTGAAAAAGCTAAATATTTATATTACAAATGTACCGTTTTTCATGATTGCCATTTAACAAAATTTTTAAATAACTCCATGCCTTTGCAATCTTTAATATATCATTAAGTGGGCTTTCAATTAGCAATGTTACTCAGTGTTCAGCTTATTCTATAAACAATTACTCAGCATCTCCACATTCTAGCCCACACACCAGACACTAAGAAGTCAAAGACAGCATTCCTACCTTAACAGAGCTCACATCTGGGAAAAGGACCCTACTGTAAGAAACATCACCATACGATGTGGAACATGCTGTCATAGAGATGGGCTTGCAGCTCCAGGTTATTCTGAGGTGGAAGCTCCTAAAATTTTACATCCATCCTGAAGAGAAACATCACACCCAAGCACCCGGGAGAAGTATGAAGGTGTGGTACCAAAAAATGAGAGAATGTTCAGCAGGTGACTTCTCCTGGTAGATAACAACCTCAGAAAAAGTATTGTAATTGACAAAACCACAGGACTATTGAATTGAATTTTATTACAGCCCTCAGTCAAGTCTGACATCACACCCCTGCACAATTTCTGGAATGATTCTTCAAGTAGAGTTCATGCAAATACTCAGTTGACAGGAATTGAGCCCCCACCTACTCCCACTGTGCTTTGTTGTAGTAGAGAAAGCCCTTGCCTCCAGCCAAGCCCAACACAGCATCAGAACACCTTGATATGGGCATGGAGAACCTGCGAGTACTAGGTTGGGAAGAACTATGGGTCTGGGTCAATGAACCTAAATTCTCAAGCTGCTGACATGACCATTTTGGTTCTACAGCTTATTCTAGGCAATCCATGCAAACAGTGAGATAATGAGATGCCTTTTGAGCTCAAGTATCTATCTGTTTTCAGAATGTAGTGATAAGTTTTGATAAAGAAAGAGACATGAGACACAGAATAGAATTTTCAAGGTAAGAGCTCAGGGGACCACCGCCCATTTGTGGGTTCTGGTGAATGGCTCCAAGTCTCTGTTCCACTCAGCTTTTATTCAAATTCTTTGTCCAGGTGGTAAGCTGAGGGAGGAAACAAAGACACCAGCATTTTCTCTGAGTGACCATACCAGTTCTTAATGTTATTGTTATTAACTTTAAAGATTTGAGCAGTTTTGAGAAATCTGAAACTTGAGTCTTGTGTGGGGGCAACCTCCTATCTGAAGTCACACACACAGATTCCTAGGGAGGTGTTAAACTCCGCCTGTTCACTGTGGAGTAAAACGCCACTGGTGTTAATCTCCTCTGAGGAATTGGTGGGAAAGAGGCATTTTCTTCTCATCACTACCACAGAGGATTTTCTTCTATTATAAGGGATATAGGCCATCCTGCCCGTATCTCAGGGCTCATGAGCTATTCTCTTGGTCTCTGCCCCAGACAAATGCAAATCTCCACAATGGGTGTTGGCTTTGTTTGTTTATTGGGCAGGAAACAACCTAGATGATGTGTCTTTTCTAGAACTTGCCATAGCCTCTTCTATGGCCATTATGTTTCCTCAACATGTTCATAGACTCAGCAGGGGTATTTGTGTAAGCTGTATCCCCAATAGGCTAGAGTTTCAGGAATTGCTGGAAACTTGTGCAGGTAAGAAATTTAGCAATGGCTAGCTTAAAGGTGAATTAGCTGATTTTTCTTTGTTCCAACTCCTTTAGCTTACTTTATAATTTCCCATTTTTCTGGGGGTGCCCTCCCCTGCCAAGAATGGGGTCTTCGGTCCTCATTCTACCTGCACTCTAAGTCCAGATACACATATTCAATCCTCTTTCATGTCCAGCACTCTGCTGACTTGGTGTCTTGCATGTATACCCTTCATTTTCCAAATATTTTAGTGCAAATTGGCATACATGAGGGCTTCCTACAGTGGGAGGAAGCAAGACAAAGTTTGCTTGCAGCTTATGGACAAGGTAAAGTAGTTTATGTGATGTCCTCAGCTCAAACTAAGGGTTATTATGAGAGTCTTCACAGGAAGTCTGTGGTATCAACAATTGCACAGCTTTAGTTGAAGATTTTCTCCACCATGTGGGGATCTATGGAGAACTTTCACCTGGGCACAGATTATTTTGACATCAGGGACATTCCTTTCCATGGTATCTATGAGAAATCATAGAACTCCTGAGTTCCTTTAAGCTCAGCCCTTGAAGCCTAACAGGACTCAGTTGGCCCAAGACATTCCTCTAGTACAGCACTTTGTACCTCAAGTATTTGTCTTCCTGTCACTCTCCTCCAGCACACTGTGTGAGGTCATTTAGACCAGGGAGTGTGTCCATGAATACTGAGTTCAAGGGACTAGGGCTGATATTTAGAAAATGCTCAGCAACCATTTTTCTACAACATCCCCCACCTGAAAATCACAGGGTTGTCCAGCATCCAGAAAAGACTCTATCACTCACCAGGCATCACTGTTGCACCTGCAGGCACATCCATCTCCAGAGAGCAGTCAGTGTGCTATGGACTTGGTCATTCTGATGAAGACTCCTCCCTTTTATTGCAGTTCTGCTGACTGCCCCTTGCAGAGAATGGAGGGGAAGCAGGGTCATGGTCTGCCTCTGTTCAAGGCCAGTGATGGATTCTTCTCTCAGTTATATGTTACAAAGGAACATGGAGGATATCAGGATTGTCCTGCTGGAACACAGGAAAAATCTGAAAGTCCCTCAAGGAATCTCTTGAAAGCTGTCATCTGTGACTGTGTATTTATGCATAAACTCAACAAGCATTTCAAGCTACTTGATCAGACATTGTGTTAACTCAGTATAAATGTAAATGTTTCAAAAAGATGTGGACAAGAACTTATGTGAGAATTTCTTGTATACAAACTGTAGCTATGTCAATGAGTTTGATTATCTTCACCTATAATAAATATTACCAAATGACTTCCCAAAGCTGCAGCAGTTAATATACCCACCAGAAATATATGAGGGTCCCTAATGCACTGCATCTCACTGTACTTGGTGTTATCACACTATCAAAATGTTGTCAGTAAAATAAATAAATAAATAAAAATAAATGTCTTCAAAATAAGTCTCTGGCTAACAGACTTGATCTCTATAATAATCCTGTCTATTCCATACAGAAAATATTTTGATTGATGCCCAATAAATCCTGAGCCTTCATGGACAGTCATTGAATCTCTGGTATACCTGGGCACTAGAGCACCAAGTCCTTACCTTCAGAAGGAACAATTAGTTCTACTTACCATCCTACAAATGGCAGGAGGTCATGAAAATGCAATTACCTAGTTGGTCAAAATATTATATGAATCAATTAATTCTCAGTATGATAGTAGTGTTGTGATTTCAATGAAAACTGTGAGTGCAACACAGTGCAAATAAAAGAAAGTTGAATGTTATTGTTATTGAATTAAGTGTGAACCTCAAACTATATAAGTAAGCAATATTGAAATAATATACTCTGCCAGAATGCTATACATTTGATCTTCACTCTGATAAACTCAAGCTGAATATCAAAAGAAATGCCTGATAGAAATACTATCTGCTAGACAGAATTCTATTTTCTGGTTCTATTCAAAGTAAAGTCCTTTACTTCAAATTTATTCATTGAAATCTAGGAAAAACAAAATATTTACATTATAATTGTACTACTTTCATTATTGCCATTTAATATAACTTTGAAATAACACTATGCCTTTGCCATCTTTAATACATCATTAAGTGGCTTTCAATAGCAATGCCACTCACTCAGTGTTCAGCTAATTCTATAAACAATTACTCAGCATCTTCACGTTCCAGTCCACATGCCAGACACTAGGAAGTCAAAGACAACATTCCCATATTCACAGAGCTCACACCTGGAAAAAGGACACTAGTGTAACAAAAATCACCATACGATGTGGAGTGTGCTGTCATAGAGATGGGCTTCTGGCTCCAGGGTACTCTGAGGAGGAAGCTCCTAAAATTCTAACTGGCCTTACCTACATCCTGAAGAGAAACTTCACACCCAAGCACCCAGGAGAACCATGAAGTTGTGGTTCTAAGAAATGAGAGATTGTTCACGTGACTCCTCATTCTAGACAACAATCTCATCAAAAGCATTAACGTTGACAAAACCACAAGACATTAAGCTGAATCTTATTACAGCTCTCAGTCAAGAGTCTGACATCACACCCATGCACAATTGCTAAAAGCATTCTTCAAGTAGAGTTTGTGCAGATACTTAGGTAACAGGAATTGTGCCACCACCTACTCACACTGTGTTTTGCTGTACTAGAGAAAGTCCTTGCCTCCAGCCAAGCCCAACACAGCATCAGAACACCCTGCCATAGGCATGTAGAATCTGTGAGTGCTAGATTGGGAAGAACTAAGGATCTGGATCAATGAACCTGAATTCTCAAGCTGACGACATGACCATTATTGTTCTAATGCTTATTCTAGTTAATCCAAGCAATAGTGAGATAATGAGATGCCATTTGAGTTCAAGTATCTATCTATTCTCAGAATATAGTGATTAGTTTTGACTTTACTGTTGACGTGGGCTAAAGATAACTCCAGTTGTGATTCAAGCAACCTGGAGATGTTTGTATCTCTCCGCAAGAAGAACGCACTCCTTTCACTTAGAGGAACTGCTAAAAGGGTTTTGCAAATATTGCTGTGATGTTTACCTTAAGGATGGGTGGTACATATTGGGCACTAATATTGTCAGCACACTACTGCTGGCTCTAAATATAGATGGGATGTGGTTGCTGTTCTCTAAGAAGTAGAGTATTGGGAAGTCTGTCTCCTTAATCATGCCTGTTACATGAGTCCTATTTTTCTGAAGCCTTCCAGGCAGTAAAGTCAGCGAGAAGAAGCAGAGAGAGATAAGCTTTCATAAGTAAGTGTTCATGTAAATGTGAATAGATCAGGGGCTACTTCTTGAAATATTTGTAATTTGGATTGAGGACTCTCAAATTTAGTAAGCACATGCTTCCTCACACTCTTTTGCCATCATAAAGAATTTTTGCATTAGGGAAGAAAACAAAAATAGGATCTGGACAAATGGAAAATTTGAAGAAATCATTTATAGGGGCAATGTTAATAGGAGAATACTGTTCTTTAGGGAATGGTGATCAATATACAAATGAGCATCGTTCCTCCTGCTACTGAAAGTATAGGTCATGTTCACGATATCCCTCTTAATAAGGATTATAAAATTGGAGTTCTTGGAACAATAAGCAATGTGTGTTGTGGCCTTGCACTGTGAAGTATTCCAGCATAACTGAAGTGGTTGGTAAAATTTTTCAAAGTAATTTAGAGTCAATACTGCAAAACTGTAGAGACAGCCAGTTATAACAGCCCTGTGGGATTAGTTCATAAGGGAACGTCTTGCTTTCCAGACTGTTCTCTCACAAATATGTCCCATGCTGCAGGGTCAGAATACACAGGTAGAAATAATGGGGTGGGACAGTTAAAAGAAATGCGAGGAGCAAGACAGAGGAGAAGATGGAAGTAGTAAAATGCACTCAGATAGGAGATAGGAGAAAGAATTCATCTTTAAATTAAGTTTAACAATTTTTCCTGCATGAAAATTCAACTCAAAACTTTTTTGTAGTCTTGGTATCAATTAAATCTTCTGAGTTGGGAATCAGTGATTATTAACCTACTTAAATTCTACATGTCAACTTGCAGCTCACTTAAAATAAGGTGACTATGTTGTCTCAACATTTAGATTAACACTCCAGTTTTTGCATTCTGTACACATATGAGAGAATAATGCATATTAGGCTCAAAAAGTGTAGTGAGAGGAGATACAGATTTAAGCCTTTTATTGGACCTGTCAAACTGCATTCATTCATTTTTAAAGAGAGATTTGAAGCAAAAATGCCCAAATTTTAATATATACCTTATTGTAGGGGTTGGGGTATGAATGCATATTACATTATATTATGGCCTATGTTCCTGGTTTATAAATAAGCAAAAGAAACAAACAGAAAGTCTACTCTTTAAGTCTATTTCCCCCCGTTTTTACCTTTTGTTGTTTCCATCATATTTTGTAAACTATCTATCTCTTAAAAGTTGTTATTTTTGATAAGTTTGCCCTTTCATCTTTCTATACAAGATCTAAGTGGTTAATTCACCACCATTACAGCAGTAGAGTATTCTGTACTTGTGTCCTTACTCTTACCACGGAGTTGTATCCTTTCAGACAATTTCTTATTGTTCATTAATATCCTTTTCTTTCAGGTTGAAAAACGCCTTTCAGCATTATGTGTACAACAGTCACGTGTGGACCAAATCCCTTAGCTTGTGTTTGTTTAGGGAAGTTTCACTTCTCCTTCAAGTTTGAAGACTATCTTCACATAATATTCTAGGGTTAAAGGTTTTTCTTTTGAATTTTCTTGTTCTTCTTCTGCCTTTTTTTTTTTTTTTTTTTTTTTTTTGTTGAGACAGAGTCTCACTTTATCGCCCTCAGTAAAATGCTGTGGCGTCACACAGCTCACAGCAACCTCCGATTCCTGGGCTTACGCGATTCTCTTGCCTCAGCCTCCCGAGGAGCTGGGACCACAGGCACCCGCCACAATGCCCCATTATTTTTTTGTTGCAGTTCGGCTGGGGCTGGTTTGAACCCTCCACCCTCAGTATATGGGGCAGGCGCCCTACTCACTGAGCCACAGTCACACCACTCTCTCTTGGCCTATAAGGCTTCCAGGTAGAAGTTCTCAGATGGCTCTGAGCTCCTTTATAGGTTTTAATTTTATTACTTTCTTTAGGACCTTTTCTTCAACTGTGACCTTTGGGAGTTTTATTATTACATTCCTTGAGGAGGCCCTGTTTGGGTTGAATCTGCTTTATGTTCTGCAACTTTCTTCTGCTTAAATATCAATATCCTTCTCTAGGGTTGAAAAGTTCTCTGTTGTTACTTCTTGAATAAACTTTCTACTCCAATTTCTGTTTTGTGCTTATTCAAAGCCCAAGGGCTCTTTAGTCAGAAGGTGATAAATCCATCTCAGTACTACTGTGAAACCAATTTATAATCACTCACACTTGCATATGAAAAATGAAACACAACTATAGACTAGGATAAAGGAAGAAAGGGGGGAGAGGGGAAGGGAGGAGTTTGGGCTGGATAGAGGGAGGGTTAGTAGGGGAACCACACCTATGGAGCATACTGCAAGTACAAGTTGGATCTATCAGGTGTAGAACACAAATGTCTTAATGCAGTAATTGGGTAAATGGGGTGAAGGCTATGTTGATTAGCAGGATGTAGGCACTCCAATTTGTACAAATAATCAACACATTGAATCCCATAATGGCATAAATGCATTTATGATCTATGTACAAATGGCTTAATAAAAAAAAAAAAAAGAAGAAGTGATAAATTCTGCCAGGACTGGGTCCTTCCCTTCCAGGCAGCATGTTTCTTCCTGGTTAGGGTGGGTCCAGGAATGCTGTCCAGGACTAACACCTGGACTCAAGAGCCACAGGATTCTGCGTGGCATTTCATGCTACTATATGGATGAGCTGGTACCTAATTTGCAAAACAAAGCCCTCTGACCTTTTCCCTTTGCTTTGCTTAAGGGGAAGGTTCTCCCTGAGCCAACCTGCCTGTAGTGAGGAGAGGGGAGGTAAAAGCACTGTCTTGGTTACAGCTTCTGGTGTCTCACGGGGTTATATACAGCCATATCCACTGGCTCTGAGTCAGCACAGCCATAGGAATTGTCAAGTACTGCAGCCTTTTGGGCCCAGCTGCATTACAAATTTATACCAAGCTCCAAGCTGCTCTTATTCTTTCAGTGATGGGGTTAGACGGAACTCAGGTTTCAGGCTGAAGAATTTCCCACTGGCTATTGGATCAAAATGCTCCCTGCATGGGCACTGGCAGAATTCTGCCCTGTGCTGAGTTCCCCTATGACAGGGCAGCCCTGAGTTTTAATTCAAAGCCCCAGGATCACTTTCCTTTCCTGCCCTGGGAACACGGATTCTATCTCCACCTGACCCATTGGTGCAGCACACAGGGGACAGGACAGGTTGCATAGGCAGCACAAGATTGTCATTTCTGTCCTTTTCAGAGCTTCTTCCTAAGATATAATGTTTCAGCCAGGTAATAACATTGCTAATCTATGCTTTGATTTTTCTGAAAGTACTTTCTGTTTGGTGAGAAAAACTTCAGAAATACACAGTGCACCAAAGTGCACAAAAATGTGAAAGTAATTAATGTCATTGAATCACACTTAAAAATATTGAGGATGGCAAATTTTACAGCATATATTTTAGCACATTTTTAAAATACGTTATTCTGCAAAGTAAACTCTAATCAAAACCATCTGTGCTAGAGAGTACATTGGCTTGTAATTATACATTCAAGTCCATTGCTTAATAATCTTCCTTACATGGTTCACCACTTCAAAGACTCATCTTCAGTTGCACGGCTACTTCTCTCTCCTTTAACCACCTTCACCAGCCTTAACGTAGGAGGCCCATTCACCCCTAAATTAAGAGTAATTCAGGTCAGCAGTGAATCTTCTCCCTAAAGTATATGTTTAAATTCTTTTGGGTACTACTGGCACTCTGTGGATTTGAGCCATGTCACTGACCACCATTAGTTGTTTGTAATGATGGTTCTAATTAGTCAATTAGTAGCCATAGCTACTATACAATAGTAAATACAAAACTATGCAACAATAACTATTACACATACAGTAAGTTTTTCAAACTTGACAGGACTATCTATACAGGAACTAGTGATAAAGGAAACTATCTTTATCACTGTGCGTGTGTGCAAGGGCTGAGAGGAAATTATCTAGACATTGTTAATGCTATCTCTCATATTACATGGCTGGATACTTTCCAGAAGGCCTTTGTACATTCCAGTAGTTTTAATTTCCTTTAAAAATTTTGTTTTTATTTCTTTTTTTTTTAATAATTTTATTCAATCATAATTGTGTACATTGGTGCAATCATAGGGCAGAATGTGCTTCATATATAATCAGAAACATTTTGATTGTACTGTGAGAGATAGCCCTCATAGCATTTTCTTAATCACTATATA
>CAUYRH010105478.1:0-12998 GCA_963574655.1 Perodicticus potto | reverse complement strand
GAGGTCCTCTTCATGAAAAATTTGCCCAGGCCGATTTTTTCAAGAGTTTTCCCTGAACTGTCTTCTAGTATTGTTATAGTTTCATGTGTTAAGTTTAAATCTTTAATCCAGTGAGAGTCTATCTTACTTAACGGTGAGAGGTGTGGGTCCAGTTTCAGTCTTTGACAGGTCGCCAGCCCGTTCACCCAGCACCATTTGTTAAATAGGTAGTCTTTTCCCCACTGAATGTTTTTAATTGGCTTGTCAAAGATCAAATGATAGTGAGTGGCTCGGGACATCTCTTGGTTCTCTATTCTGTTCCATACATCTACCTTTCTATTTTTGTGCCAGTACCATGCTGTTTTGATCACTATTGATTTATAGTAGAGTCTGAGGTCTGGTAGCATAATTCCTCCTGCTTTGTTTTCATTTATGAGTAATGTCTTGGCTATTCAAGGATTTTTCTGATCTCATGTAAAACGAAGAATCATTTTTTCAATATCTTTAAAATATGACAATGGAACTTTATTAGGGATTGCATTAAACTTGTATATTACTTTGGTAGTAGGGACATTTTAACAGTGTTGATTCTTCCCAGCTATGAGCATGGTATGTTTTTCCATTTGTTAACATTTTCAGCTATTTCTTTTCTTAAAGTTTCATAGTTCTCTTTGTAGAGATCTTTCACATATTTTGTCAGGTAATCTCACAAATATTTCATCTTATTTGGCACTACTGCGAATGGAATAAAGTCCTTGACTATTGTTGTTATATATAAAGGCTACAGATTTATGCGTGTTGATTTTGTAACCTGAGACTGCTGTATTGATTTTGTATGATTTATGAGTGCTACAGATTGATGAGTGTTGATTTTGTAACCTGTACCTGCTGTATTCCTTGATCACATCTAAAATTTTTGTATTAGAATCCCTGGTGTTTTCCAGATATACAATCATACCATCAGTGAAGAGTGAAAGTTTGATCTCTTCTGACCCTATATGGGTACCCTTTATCACCTTTTCTTCCCTAATTACAATGGCTAAGACTTCCATTACAATGTTAAAAAGCAGAGGAGACAATGGGCAACCTTGCCTGGCTCCTGAACTGAGTGGAAATGATTTCAAGTTAACTCCATTCAATACAATGTTGGCTGTGGGTTTGCTGTAGATGCCTTCTATCAGTTTAAGAATTGTTCCTGCTCTACCAATTTTCTTAAGTGTTCTGATCATGAAATGATGCTGGATATTATCAAAGGCTTTTTCTGCATCAATTGAGAGAATAATATGATCTTTGTTTTTTAATTTGTTTGTTATGAATTATATTTATAGATTTATGTGTATTAAGCCAGCCTTGAGACCCTGGGATAAAACCCAATTGGTCATGGTATATTATTTGTTTGATGTGTTGCTAGATTGTGTTTGTAACACTCCTTTGGCAGTGTTGAATTGATTCTCCAGTAAGAAGCTAAGCAAAGAAATTTTAGATTTAAAATTAACCATTCAACATTTGGATTTAACAGACATCTACAGAACATTTCATCCTAACAAAACTGAATATACATTCTTCTCATCAGCTCACAGAACATACTCCAAAATTGATCACATCTTAGATCACAAGTCCAAACACAGCAAATTTAAAAGAATAGAAATTATTCCTTGCATTTTGTCGGACCATCATGGAATAAAAGATGAACTCAATAATAACAGGAATCTGCATACTCAAAGAAAAGCATGGAAGCTAAATAACCTTATGCTGAATGATAGATGGAATTAAGAAGGAATTTACCAAATTTTTGAAAAAAAACGATAATGAAGACCCAAATTATCAGAACCGCTGATACTGCAAAGGCAGGCCTAAGAGGGAAATTTATGGCACTGCAAGCCTTCCTCAAGAGAATGGAAAGAGAGGAAGTTAACAACTTAATGGGACATCTTAAGCAACTGGAAAAGGAAGAATTGTCCCATTCCAAATCCATCGGAAGAAATCAAATAACCGAAATTAGAGCAGAATTAAATGAAATTGAAAACAAAAGAATTATATGACAGATTAATAACTCAAAAAGTTGTTTTTTTTTGAAAAGGTCAATAAAGTAGATAAAACTTTGGCTAACATAACCAGGAATAAAAGAGTAAAATCCTAATTTCATCAGTAAGAAATGGTAAAGACAAAGTAACAACAGACTCCTCAGAAATTCAAAGAACCTTTAGTGAATTTTACAAGAAATTTTATTCTCAGAAATATGAAAATCTGAAGGAAATTGACCGATATTTGGAAGCATGCAACCTTCTAAGACTTAGCCATGATGAAGTGGAAATTTTGAACAGTCCAATATCAAGTTCTGAAATAGCATCAACTATACAAAATCTCCCTAAAAAGAAAAGCCCAGGACCAGATGGCTTCACGTCAGAATTCTTTTCTAAAATGTAGAAAAAGAAGGAATACTGCCCAACATATTCTTTGAAGCAAACATCACCTTGATCCCTACACCAGGAAAAGACCCAACAAGAAAAGAAAATTGAAGACCTATATCACTCATTTCTTCTAATTTCCATTTGCCTGACTCGTTTTTTTCTAACCATTCACCTCAAAATTTTGTTTCATCCTTTAAGGTTAGGTTTATTTACAGAAGACAGCATATACAAGGCTTGTGGGGTTTTAGCCAATTGGCCAGCCTGTGCCTCTTCAGTGGGGAAATTTTCTGTTTCTGCTTCCTCATGTGTGTTTTCTTCTTATTCACTTCATTTGCATGCCTTTTTTTTTTGGATCACTTTTTTAAATTACCTTTCTGTATTGAGAGAATTGATAATTGTTGGAGTCCTATTTATCTTATTTTTTGAAGGCCCATTGCTTAGTTTTATTCCTTTTGCCATTGTTGAATCTAGGTGTTTTACTTTTGTTTCTGGGTATTTACTTTGCTGGTGGTTCATTTCTATGGTATGTGTGCAGAGTAGGTCTGAGTATTTCCCGTAGAGCAGGTGTTGTTGTGTCAAATTAACTCACTTGTTGTATGTCAGTAAATAGCTTGATCTATCCATCAAATTTGAAACTTAATTAGAGTATTGAGAAACTTTTGCTGAAAATTGTTTTCTTTAAGAAAGTTAAAGGTAGATGACAACTTTACTCTGGCTTGAAAAGTTTCAGCTGAAATGTCCGCTCTTACTCTGATTGTTCTGCTCCTGTAGTCAATTGGTGCTTACTCCTGGCTGCTTATAGAATTGTCTTTTTCATCTTGAGTTTGGACAGGTTCATTACAATGGGTTTTGGAGATTTTTTGTTTGTGTTGAGATGAACCTATGTTTTATGTCCCTCTAAAAGGAGTATTTTGGAATCTTTTGTGATGTTTCAGAAATTTTCATTTATTATATCCTCCAATAGGGCTTCCATTCCTTTGGGTCATTCTTCTTCCTTTTCAGGGATACCTATAATTGTATATTTGAATGCTTCATGAAGTCCCAAAGTTCTTTCAGTGATTCATCTGTGTTTTTATTTTATTTTATTTTTTGCCTCTTTGAATTCCTGGGCTAGCTCAAGAGCTATATCCTCTATCTCTGAGATTCTTTCTTCTCCATAATCTAATCTGTTATTTATACATTTTACAATATCTTTAAGTTCTTTCATCAACTCTTTAAACTCCTTAAGCTTGGATATTTTTTTTCAAATTTCCTCATGTTTTTGGTCATTATTTAGGTCAGGTTTTGTTTTTTTTTTTAATTTCTTTTCGGTGATTTAACACTTTCCTTTCAATTCCCTTGTTTGTTTTTGCCTTCCATATTTTTAATTCTCTTTTTGTCTTTTCCATAATTTCTTTTTATTCTACTAAATTATAAAGAGGTAGATCATGTATACATTAATGCATTTATGGGGTACAGTGTGCTGATTTCATATACAATTTGGAATGCTTACATTGTACTTCTTAATATATCCCTCCCCTCATTTACTTAATTATTGTGTTAAGACATTTATACTCTATGCTTAATAGATACAACATGTACCCTTGCAATATGCATCATAGGTGTGATCCATAATTATTTTATAGGTAGAATCCTCTGTGGTAGCTACCTCATGATCTCATGGGTGGGATGTATTGTTCTAGTTTTTCGTGTTGCCAGAATTTTCCTGTTCGTGCCTCCTCATGTGTGTTTTCTTCTTATTTACTTCATTTGCATGCTTTTTTTGGATCACTTTTTAAAATTACCTTATCTCTGTGCTTAGGTGTTGAAGTGTCCTATTGATATAGGCCCTAAAGGAAGAGAAGAGTAAAGAGCTAAAAGAAATAAAAGAAATAAAAACAGAAAGAAAAAAGGTGGGGATGAAAGAAAAAAATTATAAAAGGAGAGAATAGTATAGAAATTTTAACAATGTTGATTCTGCCCAGCCAAGAGCATTGTATATTCTTCCATTTGCTAATACCTTTTGCTAGTTCTTTTCTCAGCATTTTATAATTTTATGTTTAGAGTTCCTTCACCTTCATTACATATAATATGAGGTATTTCATTTTCTTTGAAGCTATTGTGGAGGTTATTGTGTCCTTGATTTGCCATAGCAGCTTTTTGATATGAAAGACTTTCATTTCTTTGTCTTCCTAAGACCTATCTTTTGTGGTCAATAAAAATGTATTTTGCTTCATTGTCTTCTCCAGCTATCACTGCTATTGTAATCAAAATACTCTTCCACTTCCATTCCATTTCTCACCATAGTCATTAAAGTCATCTTCAATGTGAATTATATTTATGGGAATTTTTGAAAATAGAGAGCAAAGCTGAATCTTTACAAATATTTAAGTATTAATTCATTTAATATAACAATAAAATCCCATTACATGTAAACATATAGCAATTATATGCTAAATAAATACACTACTGAATACAAAATATTAGTGAGTAGAGTAGTGTTGTTTTACATTTCTATCATTGTAGTCATTTTCTAATTGCATATTTTCTTCAGAAATAGTTATTTCGCCCTAAAATGAATTTTTAACACTTTTTTTCTCAGCTTTATTTTCTCTGTCCAAGAAAGGGGTCTTCCACTTTCATTCTCCCACACATTTCTATTTTGTAGTTTCTTTGGTTTTAAAGGTGGTCATCCAGTCCTCTCTTTGATTCATCCATAAGTACATATTTCCCCAAATAATGTATCTTTAATGTATATATCAGTAGTTTTCAAAATATGGTCTGACAAGTCCTAGGGGTCCCTGAGATCCTTAACTAGTTATAAAAATCTGGATGAATTTATGTTTTTCCTATATCAAAACAACACACTGCAATGTATTGAATATAGAAACAAATATGTGAATTTATTAAGCCAAATATTAAACAGGTTTACAGAAATGTAAAACATCAGTACTCTACTCACTAATATTTTGTGATAGCTCTGCTCAGATGTGACTACTTTTTTATTAAAGAAATCTTCTGACTATTTAAACTTGTCATAGCTGCTTCCTTTGTTCATGAAGGTATCTTTCATCTTTATTTAGCAATATCCATAAAGAATGTATTCAGAAAACACATTTTCTATCTTCAACATCTTGTTCTTGACTAGCTCAGCAAGTTTATTAGCAAAATGATTCTTCTTCACATACTTGGAAGGAACTTATTTACATAATTTAGGAGAATGTTTTCCATATCCATGTCCCTGATGAAACAGATTCTTCATTTATTCCTCCTACCTCCTACCCATACCTCCCACACTCCACACACCTTTTTCCACCTGATTACCTGCTCTAAACATGGCTTCAGTATTCAAGAAATGCAACTTCAACTTTCTTACATGCTTCATAAAGCCATAGCTGTTGTGCTGTTAAATAAATCTCCCTCTTTCACCTGGACATAGATAGTTTTTTCTAAGTTAGTCTCTCACTTTCCTGAAGAGGAAGTATAGCAAAATGATTAAGAGCAGAATGTATGCAGAAATATTTTTTGGATTGAATTATGGCTTTACCACTTACTAACTGTATGGCCTTGAATAATTAATTCAATTTTTCCATGCCTCAGTTTCCCCATATATTTTGTTTTTCAAGGTTATGGTTTATTATAGGGAAAGAATACAAATTAAAATAAGTCAAGAGGTGAAGCACATGACATAGAATCAAGAGGTAACAAATACTGGCCTGTCTTTATGGAGTTAGGCTGCATCACTTTTCTTGCATTGATGAGTCCCAATATGCAGTTTCCCTACTCAGAAAAGCTCACATAGTCTTGGTGTTCAGACTAACTGGGCTTAGTTACCATGGTGGACCCAAGTTTCCCCATATATAGATGAAATATTTTCCTCTTATCTTGCCACTTGAACCACTGAGTCAACTTTGTTCATGAAGAAATAGTTTATCTCTTTGCAATCATTGGCCATGGTCAATTTTCTTGCTTGTCTGACCCAACAGTAGAAGTCTTCTAATTTCACTTTGGATACTTGTTCTCCATGAAGTAGCTTTATGTTTTTCTGTTTCTGTACCAGTCATATCTACCTTGCTTATAAAGTAAGTATTCCACCTTTTTCTTTGTCCTGTTAATGTTTATTTTGTGCATAAAACAAATCTAACTCCACAGATAACTTATCCACAAGAATAACATTCTTTGGGTGGCACCTGTGGCTCAAAGAGTAGGGCGCTGGCCCCATATACCGGAGGTGGTGGGTTCAAGCCCGGCCCCGGCCAAAAACCTGCAAAGAAAAAAAAAAAAAAAAAGAATAACATTCTTTCATCTCTTCACAGCCTAGGCCATGGCTACTTCACTCATAAGGAAAGTTTTTCACCATTATGAGATCTCCATCTATCAGGTCTTGACTATTGCCTCTAGTTTTTATTCTGTTATTTTTTCTATAGCATATTTGAATCCTTCTGAAGAAAGAAAAGCTCTGCATAAGCACATCTTTCTGCCTATTGGAAAATACCTGTAGTCTAAAGGCCAGATCATGTCTATCAAACCAGGAACTAGAGTATGACTGCTGTTATGTGTCTTAATAGTTAATCTGATTGATTAACTATTTTACTACTGTGATATTTCCCTTTATTAAAACAAGTAAAATTTATTGCATATATTGGAAGTTTACAATTTTGTTATGGAATACATATGATATTATAGAATCATATAAATGATTACTACTGTAAAACAAATTGACATCTCTATCATCTTGTTAATTTTTGTGACAAGAACTCCCAAAATTTTATTTAACAAAATCCTAAATACAATATTAATATATTAAGTATAGTTTTCATTTTGTGAATTAGATCTCTAGGTTGTTTATTGTACATGTCTGCTACTTTGAAATTCCTCTATAATGATTGACTTCACTTCTCCACCCTGAACATTCCCTTCCATAGCAATTGTGATTGTCAATCCTGCTACCTCCTTGTATCTCCTAGTTTCACTAGTATCTTAACAACATATAGAGAGATGTATAAAGAGTTATTCTAACCAGTATAAAGTCGCAGGTGAGTACATCTGAGTGGAAGACTCATTTGGTTCTCTTCCCTACAAATTTTACTTATAACAACCAATTCATATGTGTTTATTCCAGTATAGATACTTTATATTTTATCAGATATGCTCTTCACCATGTAGCCTACTGATTGTCTCTGACCCAAGAAGGAAAATATAAGAATATCATAAAAGAGATGTTACAATCATGGTAAAACAATGGCCAGTTCAGGCACCTGATTTCCAGGAAGGGTAGAGATCACAAATAATTACAGAAACTCTCCCTACTACCTCAAGGAATACACCAGCATTCATAAGGATTTTGTCTGTGTAAACCTGGAAAAACCTAGTCTCTGCCTACGAAAGGGGATCTTTGGTATGTCCACCCCAGCTTAGCCTCCTTCATCAGACCAAACTTTCCAAGCAAACACCGGCTATTGCAAAAAGTCAGCTATGTGTGTAATGCTTTATCCTTAAGAATAATATGCATCCCTTCTGTTCTTTGTGTTCAACATCCCTGCATCTCTGAACCTCATTTGGCTTCACACCTTGGCTGAGACCCACTTGAAGGCTTGATGAATTTCTTCACACTGTGGTATCTGGTTTAACTTTGGCACTTTCCTTCAGACCTGATGTTTGGCATTCCTACTCCAGAGCTACACACCATAATTTCAGGTCAGAGTCTCTCTTGATTTATACTCAACCGTTTGAGTAAACTTTTGCCATAATCCTCTACAGAATGAATTAACTAGAAGCTTGGATATACTGCACAAAGAAAGGTTAATACTAACCTAAATGAGGAGATACAAGCTAACTATCCACGGCAAGAGAGAACTAAAACCAGTCAACACGTATCATTAGTTTCTTCTTCTTACAGATCCATAGACCCATGGAAACATCTTCAATCTCATTATAACTCCATCCCTCAGAGAATAAAACTCAGAAATTAGTATAGATTGTCTTCCTTATGACAAATTATAAAGGCTATAAAATTAAAAATTCTCTAGCATACATGGTTCTTAAAAAAACTTGGAAGTCTTGTGTTTCTAGAAACCTGACTAATAAGGGAACGTTTAAGAGAGGTCCTGTTCATGTTACAGTACATAGGAGGATATTTTATAACTGAGCATGTGAGGACCGTTCATGGTTTCTGACTACTCTCTGATTGTGTTTGTTTGTTCCACTCAGGTATTTTTGATCAGAGCTGCCATTCATTAACTTTGCCAGAAGGAACAGCCAGTATCATACCACCACATTTCAACAAGTTGCCTAAAGCTGTCCACAAGCAAAAGTCCCAAGAGTACCTAGACACCATGTGACCTGCTGCATATGTCCATAAATGCTAATTTTCCCACAGCATATCAAAGAAGTAAGTAGGAAAGGACCCTGGTGAGTGCCTGTGCATGTGACCTGATTCACAGATAAGAGGACTGGAACATAGGAGTCAAAAATGTGTTGCAGGAAAAAATGGAGAGTATCTCAGGAGCAGTGAAAATAGATTTATTTATGTAAGGTGGAAACTAAAGGGAAATATTTATACAGTAAAATCATAGAAAACAACCTTGAAAATAGAGATGCCAGTATAAAATAATATAAATGTCTGAACACAATAATTAAGAAAATGTCATGAAGGCTATGTTAACAAGTTCGATGAAAATATTTCAAATTGTGTATAATACCAGCACGATGTGCCCCATGATTGCATTAATGTATTCAGCTATGATTTAATAAACAAACAAAAATAAAGTTAAATTTTTCTAAAATACATGAACATTTTTTAGGTGCCATCCTTAAGAGAGGAAATACTTCTTTCTTTCTTTATTTATTTTTTGAGACAGAGCCTCAAGCTGTCACCCTGGGTAGGATGCCATGACATCACAGCTCCAGAAACCTCCAACTTCTGGGCTTAAGTGATTCTCTTGCCTCAGCCTCCCAAGTAGCTGGGACTACAGGCACCTGCCGCAGTGCCCAGCTATTTTTTTGGTTTTTGGTTGTAGTTGTCATTTTTGTTTGGCAGGCCTGGGCTGGATTTGAACTCGCCAGCTCTGGTGTATGTGGCTGGTGCCTTAGCCGCTTGAGCTACAGGAGCCAAGCCAGAGAGGAAATATTTTCCATGAGAGATAGATTATTTTTTATTTCCAATTAATATGAGTGTACAAATCATTAGGTTTCAATGTTTGCACTTGTTAAGTTGTAGTTGTGTCCCACACCCAGGAGATTTGCAACATATGCTTACATTGTGTCTATTAGGTGAGAGCAAACCAATACCTCATTTTATCTCTCCCCCTCTCTCCCTCTTCCCCCAATTTGAATTAAATTGAGTTTTTCTCTTGTGTGGGTGTGTATTAGTTTGTCTACTGCATTATATTAGTATTGAGTACATTGGATACTTGTTTTTCCATTCTTGTGATACTTTACTAGGAAGAATGTACTTCAATTACACCCAGGTTAATACAAAGATGTAAAATATTCATTTTTTTATGGCTGAATGTTATTACATGGTATACATATATCACAGTTTATAATTCATTCATGCATTGATGGACATGAGTTGTTTCCACATCTTAGCGATTGTAAATTGAGTTGCAATAAACAATCTACTGCAAATGTCCTATCACAAAATGATTTGTTTTTCTTCTGGGTAGATACCTAGTAATAGGATTGCATAATCAAATGGAAGGTCTATTTTGAGTTCTTTGAGAATTTTCCATACTTCTTTCTAAAGAGGCTATATTAGTTTGCAATCCTACCAGCAATGTAAAAGTGTTCCCTTCTCTCCAGATCTCCACCAGCATCTGCAGTTTTGGGACTTTGTGATGTGGGCCATTTTCACAAGATTCAGTGATATATCAGGGTGGATTGATTTGCTTTGGGTATGATGAACACTTTTCATATGTTTTTGGCCATTCATCTGTCTTCTTCAGAGAAGATTTTGTTCATGTCTCTTGCTCAGTAATAGATGCAATTGTTTGCTCCTTTTTTGTTGATTAATTTGCATTCGTTATAGATCCTAGTTATCAAGGCTCTGTCCAATTTGTAATACGAAAGGATCTTTTCCCATTCTGAAGGTTGTCTATTTCCATGAGTAGTAAATTTTTAAATGGAAGATTTAAATTCATAATTTGCAGAATCTTAGAAACTCTTATGGATTTCACTTCTATTTCTTTAGTTTTCTCTCTTCTTCCTGTGTCCAAATAACTTTAAGCCTCTTGTATGGTCTACGTTTTCTAATAACAACACTTTTACTTGATAAATAATCTCATATAAAACATGGGGTTTCAGAATGTCTGCCACTTTAGGTATTAACTTTAGTTCAGGATTTGACTTTGTTTCCAAGCTTTCACAAGAGGAGGACTTATCCTCATAACCACTGAAGGTTGCTTTTTGAACTGCAGAAACCTAGAACTCATTGAAGTCTCACTGAAGACTTTGGAAGTGTTTTGTCACTTTCAGTGGGATAAATCTTAGTATTATAGTTGTTAATGAGACTCAAGATCCAACAAAATTCTTTAAAATTGGTTCACTCTCCATGACATTGAATGTTTTAAAGGAAAACTATGTTAAGAGTTTTGGATGTATAGTCTGACTTTACTTTCTCTGGAGGAAAAAGAGAGGATTGTATAGAAATAACATTATTTGGGATGTGTTTTTGTCATTATCTCATTCAGAGATACATGCCAGAAGAGAGATTCTTGATTATAAGATCAGAAAACTTAAATATTGTAGGATACTTAGAGTTGGAATGACATAGCAGCAGGAATCATCACTTATACCAGCAGGCATCCTTATCTGCACCTGAAGAAGAGATCTGGATTCTAACCAGATATTTGAATATAAGAAAACTGCAAAGAAAATGGGGTTGAGGGTGGGAGGAAAGATCTTTTGCAAATATCTAGGGTATTTAATTTATTTTGAAATAAGTGGATTGAATTGATAGAAGGAGGTAGTAGTTTAAATGTTAAAGGGTTAACCATACTTGATATTTTACATTAATGTCATATGCTATTTTGTTTTGGTGTTGCTATTTAGAGTACAAAATGTATAAACTTTCTGCTGAGTTTTCTTGGATGAGATTGTATTGTTAGATGTAAGGAAAAGATTAATATCAAAATTAATATTTTATTTTGATGTTATACTAACTTTAATAATATTCATATTCTAAACAACATACACTTGGATGAGCTTTGTGGGAAGAGAGAATTATTTATATGGTTAGGTGCGAGGGGGTAATATTTGGGGCATTTTTAAAAGTGATCCTATTATTTACAGTGTAATGATGCTTGTTCAATGTAAAACATTATCACTTAATATTGGTAGATTGACAGGGGGATATATTTAGTTCTTATACCAGTATCTGTTAATAGAAAACATATACTAAATACTTATTGATTGAATTAATGATTAACAAATTATTATTATTATTTCTTTAGGTACAGGGTTTCACTCTATCACCCAGGCTGGAATGTAATGGCACAATCATAGCTCACTACCTCCTTAAGCTCCTGGGATCAAGCAATCTTCCTGCCTCAACCACCTGAGTAGTTTGGACAACAGGTGTGTGCTACTACGCCTGACTGATTTTTTTCTTTTGTTTTTTTTTAGAGACCAAGTCTCACTATGTTGCCTAGGCTACATGACCTCCTGGCCTGAAGCCATCCTCTGCCTCAGCCTCCTGAGTTACTGAAATTACAAGCATGATCCACTATGCCTGGATCAATTGATTGATTATTTAACTGATGATTCCTCTCTGCTTATCCATGGAAAGCCAATAAGAGTATAAGTGATAGGAATTTGGGGAATAATTGGGGTGCATAGGATATGAACTTCAGAACTGTGATACACAGAGAAACCTATGTTAAAATATAATGATTTTGGAGCTGCATCACTTCTTAAAGATTACTTGAACTGTAGGTGCTGAAGAAAGCAGATGATAATTAGGCATATGATGATACCCTCTGAATTAAAATGAGTGGAATAAAAAGTCAATAGAGGAGTTATAGTGCATACTTTAAACTGATTGCTCCCACTTTTTCCTATAAAGAAGTGGGCTTCCAGTGGCCATGTTTCAATATTATATTATTCATGTAGTCATAGTTGATAGGCTCAGGGTGAGAATCAGATTCAGGAGAGCTGTTCAGTCACCTACCTGAGAATTTAGAATTGAATTGGAGGGAGAACAGGATGTTTTGTGACCAAGATTACTATATGTGTAGCAAACTTTTTTTTTGAGACAGAGTTTCATTTTGTCACACTCAGGAGAGTGCTGTGGCATCACAGCTCACAGTAACCTCCAATTTAGAGTTGAATTGGAGGGAGAACAGGATGTTTTGTGACCAAGATTACAATATGTGTTGCAAACTTTTATTTTTGAGACAGAGTCTCACTTTGTCACACTCAGGAGAGTGCTGTGGCATCACAGCTCACAGTAACCTCCAATTTAGAGTTGAATTGGAGGGAGAACAGGCTGTTTTGTGACCAAGATCACTATATGTGTAGCAAACTTTTTTTTTTGAGACAGAGTCTCACTTTGTCACACTCAGGAGAGTGCTGTGGCATCACAGCTCACAGTAACCTCCAATTTAGAGTTGAATTGGAGGGAGAACAGGA